>LWMJ02000605.1:0-28480 GCA_001693035.2 Taenia asiatica
ATTAATTTTTGCTCAAAAAACACGCGCAACGAAACTTTGGTTTGTACGCTGACACATAAGGCAGGCGTAGCCAGCAATGTGCTATTTGCCGTTAAATTCCACAAGTTCGTTTTGCAAAAGAGATGAAAGCACTTTGCGATTACCTTAAATTGGCTGGTATTAAGTTGCAACCACCAAAATAAAGGGGTCTAGTTATTTGAAAATGGTTCAACCGGGTGTAAACATAGGTAAGTACAGAGGAAAAGAGTTTGCCATGCACCCGTTATGCACAAATTCGCATTCACAGTCATATTTGCGCTAAAGAAGAGAATCGTCTTCGCACCAGTGAAGGATGGTGATTTTTGCTGCTTCAGGTAATTTACGTCGCTGCACACCGCGCAGTTATGTTGACATCAGCGTAGAAGCGGCAAGTTAAACTTACAAGCTGCCAAAATTAACTCCATTCGTCCCGCCAACCGAACAGAGCATATGCCCTGTCACAAATGCATTTTTGACAAATCTGAGGACTTTTGTTTAGATTAACACCTATAGTGAGGGCAACAAATCACGCTTAAGAGCCGCCTGTTATCACGTTGCTAAATAATTTAGTTATCTGCAAGCACCATTTGCCCTTAAAAGTACTTCACTAAAAGGTTAAGTGCACTGTGAAATTACTTATTTTGTTCATCTGGTGCTGCCTTATTTGCATTGGACCAGGACAACTCTAAGCGCTCTTTGTAGATGGAAACCAGGTAATGGTTTGAAGTGAACCAACGGGAACACGAAGGTCAGAGCGGCGCGCTGCCGTTGATAAATTACTCACAAAAGGGAATCAGAAGCAAGTAAGGACATCTGCCAAAACACTCGGAATCTTCCGCTACCGATTGAGCCCATGGTACAAGTTTCGACTCCGTAAACCACACACACCTAAATGAAAATGCTTGCGC
Source organism: Taenia asiatica (assembly GCA_001693035.2). Classification (NCBI taxonomy): domain Eukaryota; kingdom Metazoa; phylum Platyhelminthes; class Cestoda; order Cyclophyllidea; family Taeniidae; genus Taenia; species Taenia asiatica. Next base: position 927 of record LWMJ02000605.1, read on the forward strand.
ATTTTCCTGGCACTCCCTTTGGGACTGGATTGCAGGTCACAAAGTTAGTGACCTTAAAGGTGCGTTGGTTTAAAAACCACAGTCAAAGTTGCTAGAGCAGAGACTAAGTGCTGAAATGAAACCCAAGATCTAGCGAGATGTTCTTTTTAAGCAAAATATAATGGTATACCCCTAGGCCGCCATGGTGTGTTGTACATCTGGACACAATAAGCATCGCAAAGGCAGTAATGCCGGTATTTTTTACCACCAACTTAGAGAGAATCTTTGTTAGTTATCTGGCTTCTGTGCAAATTAAAAAGCGAGGAATGAAGCCGCTAAGAAGACTGCACATTAAGTAGCCAGTAAAGCCAAGGTCGGAGCCTTCCAACTTAAAGGATAACAAAAGAGTGTGAGGCGTGTAATGTCTTGTGAGAGCACTCTTTGATGTCTCTTTGAATTATACAGTTGTTCCACTGCAAGGGCATAACGATAAATGCCGCTGAATAACTTGATTAAATTTCTTAGAATCCAAAGAAAATTGTGATTGAAGATGGGTAGGATTCGGTGTATACTAAGACAATAATAGTGATCATGTCAGTCGGTTTCTAAATAACCGCAACTCAGTATGCTCATTACCCAAGTATGAGGCTCGTCATCAAGCTTCACTTTAGACTTCGCCAGTGCTCTACTGGTAGCGATGCGATAGATGTAACAAATGTAATGGATTTTAACAAAGCTTCATAGACAGCATGCGTGTGATTAGATCAACTGGTCGCTGTGGGAGTGAGCGAACCTGTGTGGAAAGCATGAGAGCAAATACTGCAACCTCATATCTTTAATCTAAATTTGCCCACTGCATTAAGCCTGTTACAAAGGCAAGACTTAATTAGGCGAGTCAGAATCACTCATTAAAAACCAGAAGTTTAGGTTATGTTGAACCCTAAAATCACGTGGCTCCCCATGCTAAATGTATTCATAGATTCATTCGTAAAACGTGGAGAAAAGACGAAATTTAATGACAATGGAATCATAAGAAGCTGGATTAGGTTGCCCACTTATTTTAAAGCCATAAAGTTAACAAAACACACTCGGTATGAAAAATTACCTGGCAAGTTGTCAAACGCACACCTCAGATATCATTTCAGTGGACTCAATGCAATTTGCCACTACTCTGTGGGAATGCCCCAGTAATCAACCAAAATTAAACGAGAAAATTTTCTTTACCATGGCAGATTTAATAAAATAACTGAAAGGTTTTAAACCATTTGGCATCAGGGAGGAGTTGTTCTCCTAACCTGTATGCATTAACCATCGCAGCACATCGGACAATCAATTTTTCCTACATTTTGGTGGGTAGTTGACACAATTTTTAAAAGACGTGCCACCAACCATTCAAAATTTCATTCGTTCAACAATGGGCACTACAGTAATTAGCAAACCAGAAAATGGTGACGAAAAGTCAGTTGACGCATAAAGAAGACGTCGCCCCTCCAGCAAATAGAAGGGTAGCAAGCGAGGAGGGAGGAAGAGTGGGCTTCCTCATCTCCGCAAAGTACATTAGTTTGTGGAATACATTAAAAGTCAATGCGAAGATCAGGCTTTCCATCAACTTTGCCATAGGAGACACGGATGTTCAGGCATCACTGGTTTGGGGATGGTGAAGTTGAGGAGGATCAGCCACCTTCACGGACGTTTAGGAGGCGAACAACAACTCCTCAATATCCTCTTTCATGTCCTTCAAAGAAGATGTGAAATGTGAAGTGAATCAAAATCTAGACATGCTAACAACCAAAACACCCAGTTCCGGAATTAACACATCGTTACTGAAAACGTCAAGTGCCACCGCAACCAGATTTGATATGTCTTAACCAAGAACTTAGACGCAAAATACTGACCTTAATTACACTGCGACCAACAACCTAATCGCTCAAGCTTGAGAAACAATGCGAGTTGTCAGAACTGGGCAAAATCGGTAATTGACATTGAAGCTGCTTTTGCAGAATTTGCACTCCTTTGGTTCGCTTCGTGAATTCAAATCGTTTCCCGTCGGTGTTGGATACTATTACCATCAGCCTAGCAACTGCTTTGCAATTTACCCACTGCCCATTATGCACAAGTAGCAGCAGTGTGTTGAGTGGAACAAGGCAACAGAGACCGTAGCCTTCAAACTGCTCTTGTGAAGTGGATTCACTCCAGCTCAAATTCACTAGACGAACTCACATTCACAGGTATTGCATTCTGTCTGGATATGAAACCCAGGAATTACGTTTGAGATTTCTCTCCCATGTACCAAATCCTATCACTCTGTGAGTTAGTCCTACCCTATTTTGTCAAACTGTGCAATGTCTGTGCACAAGAGTTTAAAATACGCTGTCAGTGAAAACCTCCTGCTACGTGCAATCGCTTCACTCACAAACGCTACCATTGGTTGGTGCGACAGAATGAAATGCTAGCTTTGGAAAAACCCAAAGGTTATTCACACTGAGGTCAGCTTCAACACGCCCATCAATTGCTTCTCTCATCCGCTGCAACTGTCGGTTACGGAATATAACAAGCAGTTCTATTTAAATTATTCTTTCTACGCGGCATAATGCCGTGGTCCACAGGGGATCGGGTGACTCCATTGTAATGCGCTAACAATCCCAAGTCTAGCATTAAAATATGCGCATTGCAAACCATGGAAGTAAGCAAAACATCAGTGAACACCACAGAGGGCGGGTGGCCCAAAATTCTTCAAGAGTTTAAGTGGAGCAAATAGCTCAAACTTAAAATGTGGCACATTTCTCGAGGTACTTGTAAGCACAGAGCAGGATGAAGCTCACACAAGTAACACACACACATAATTTATTGCTTAAAGCAAAGTGCAGTTAAACAGACGCAGGCGAAAAGGTTTTGCTTTAGGCAACGACACAGCACCTCTGATCGCAGCCTCACGTCTCAGGACAGCTGCAGCTCTAACACCAACACTCTTCACAATGAACGAGCGGTAAATGACAAACTCAAAGCCGCATTTTCTGCCGAACAATCATCCACCGAAATCGCTACCTGGCAGAAAGCTAGTGGTGTACCTATCCACCACTGTGTACACCTGACTAACCCAGCCTCTAATCACAACCCTAAAGTAGACTCACCGCCATCAACTCATGTATGTTCGAGAACATATAGCTACTAAAATTTTCGCATGTAGCTGCATTAGTGCCTGTCGATAAATTCACCGCCTTATAGTCTTAAGGTGGTATATCACAGCTACTTATAACTACCACCACATCCAACCGAAAGCAAATATTTCGGTTCACTAAAAAAACTGATCTAGCAATCAGCAAATACTCGCGCGACCTCAAAATTACTGACGCCGTCACTCACAGGGCCAAGCATCAAGACCTGAAAATGCAGGCGAACCAACTTCGATAACGCCCGACCCGATGGCAATCTGAAGGCCATCAATTCATCAGCTAAACACTACTGACACAGTTCCATAAAAGCTGCTTGAAACGATAACCTTTCCAGAAGCTGCAGACCAAACCGTCGTGAAACATACCTTCTGACCCTCCACGAGGCTATCCAAACGTGTCAACAACTAACAACGTTTACACACTTAAATAAAGAACTCGTATTTAGTTTCGCCAGATTCGTAGCTGCTACTGATGCAATTCGGTAGCAAATACGTGACTACTGCATTTGTTAAAATGATAACGGTCAATACAGGTAAATTATTATTATTAGACTTTATGAAATAAACCAGCGGAATGCGGCGCTGACAAGATAGTAGAGCATTAAATTCCCCAATATGTTGTTCTTTACTTCCATTTAAATACATTTAGTCACAAATGGAAAAGAAAATGCAAGGGGAATGACGAAAGATTAACAATTCACTTGCAAGCAACTAAGGGTTTATATGGAAGTGCGACGTTGCATTGAGAAGTGAATGAAGTTAAATGAGCAAGTATCTCCCTACGGACAATATAGGACGTGGTTTGATTGATTGATTTGGTTGATCTGGCTGATAATGGAAATGGCAGCGAAAACGCAACTTACAATCACGAATGACAGTTATTACACACTTAAATAAAGAACTCGTATTTAGTTTCGCCAGATTCGTAGCTGCTACTGATGCAATTCGGTAGCAAATACGTGACTACTGCATTTGTTAAAATGATAACGGTCAATACAGGTAAATTATTATTATTAGACTTTATGAAATAAACCAGCGGAATGCGGCGCTGACAAGATAGTAGAGCATTAAATTCCCCAATATGTTGTTCTTTACTTCCATTTAAATACATTTAGTCACAAATGGAAAAGAAAATGCAAGGGGAATGACGAAAGATTAACAATTCACTTGCAAGCAACTAAGGGTTTATATGGAAGTGCGACGTTGCATTGAGAAGTGAATGAAGTTAAATGAGCAAGTATCTCCCTACGGACAATATAGGACGTGGTTTGATTGATTGATTTGGTTGATCTGGCTGATAATGGAAATGGCAGCGAAAACGCAACTTACAATCACGAATGACAGTTACTGTGCTGCATGATTTCATTTTAGTGGGACTCTTGGCAGAATTTTCAATTTTATCTGCTTTTACAGAAATGCGAGGGGAAAAGCTTCATGCACTTATAACGATTGTTTTATTTTCTTTTTCCGGCCATGGCTACAAACATCAATTAACCTAAATAAACGTTAGTCTCCTCCGTATTTAAAGTCGCATTTATTATGTAAGCTGCCTAAGCTCAAGTTCCGCAATCAGCAAAATAGCCTTTCTATAAAATATTTGATCCCAATAATGTCGATGTTAAAATCCTAAAAGAGTTCTTCGTTTGAGTAGGTACGCAATGCAGATGAAAGCAAAGTTTGCCATATGCGTTTTAGCCACACCATACACTCTATCATCTTTGCTTAATTGTATCTTGCTTTTCCCTTGTCTCACTACCTTTTCACTTCGCGGATCCTGCTTCCTTGTGACAAGTGCTTTTCACGCCTACAGACATCGTACCTGCTGTCTCGTCACCTCTAGAGCGCCTGCATTCGCTTCAACGATCGGTGAACGGCAAGGTTGCACGCTCATGATCCAGTGTCTATTATTTTCCTATGTACTCATCATTAGGCACAGCTTCAGTTTAAATATCGAATAACAGTCAGTGTTTGCAAAGAAGCAATAAGCCAAGTCTCACCGAATAGTGATGATTTGTTCCTGCCATGGTGCCTTACACAACCTCAGAAAATGGCAACATCTCATTCTTTGTGCAAAATTTTTTTAATGCTGTGCACAAGTTGGCATCTTCTATCCGATCACCTCTAGTTTTAGTAAGGACCCACCCTGGAGTGTAGCAAAGACCCGGGTATAAAACACAACAGCAGTAAACGCAAAGCTCTCCTCTTATATTAGGCACATGTCTGGTCACAAGGGACATAAATGAATGTGCGTTCATGAGGGAAAGTTAAGGCAACTTATTCGAGAGCCCTTAAACGCAAAGAATATTTTGATTAGGCAAAATTTGTTCACAAATCCAGCAGTTCTTATATATGCGCTCAACTGCCAACCATGTGATACTGCTGTGTCATAGTTGAATATATCCAGTTTACCGATGCCTTGTGACGCAACGCAATGCAGCCCGATGTTTGCCTCATCATAACCACCACAACATCAGACCGCTTAGTTTAGATCCTTCACAATTATTGTAAAATCTTTGTGCACTAAATGATCCCGTCTTGTTATATCACCTCTTTTAATCAGAAAGGCAATAAATTTCAGGTAAATAAACCGCCAAATTCTTGCCGATTTCGCCTGTTTAATAGCGGTTGTTTGAGATCTACCCAAATAGTCTGCGCCAAGTACCTGCAAATCGGAAGAGATCAAGGCCTTACTACAAGCATTCACACTAGACTAAGTCCAATAGACGAAGGGGTACCTACAAGGATGTTTTAAGCGCATATGTTCAAACATTGCCTCCAGTGTTGGGTGCTGTGCGAAGCATTCTGTACAGCAAACGCTTGTCCCTGAATCGTCCATTGTTTGAGCTAGAGCATTACAAAGTAAAGCATAGGCATGGAATTTCATTGCTGTGGCTGCTGAGCAGGGAACGCATTGGATTACAATAAGAGATTAATAGACCCACACTCACAAAAATGCGTTTCAAAGAGATGCATGTAGAGTGAACCAAAGTCTTCGAATGACTAGAGGCATAGGAGGCNCACAAATTGTGCTCCCAAACTGTTTTAGGGTATAAAAGAAAGTGTTTTGTAACTTTTGCTACAAAAGATGGCACAAGAAAAAGCGATTGACAGGTTTTGCAATCTCTCTTACCTTTTTGATGATACAATAAAAACCTCCCGAAAGTCCTCAGAGGCATTGAGCAAAGCGGACGACTTACACCATAGGTTACTAAAACATAATACACACATATAAATAGGGATATCATCATCGTGGGCAATTTACACAACTTGACCAACCGATTCGCTATTATTTACCACTTGGTTAATATAAGAGTTTTCAATTCAATACGTAGCATTTGTTTTTAAGCTGAGGCAAAATATCCATCCACAAGCACAAACATCCATAAACAGATAAACACCTTTACTTATGCATGTGGTCAGGTGCATAGAAATGGATACGCATAAAGAAGTATATCTAAAAATAAATGGCGCCTACCACGATGATAGCGAGCCAAGTGTGCAAGTCCTAAGATGATGCTTCTAAATACAGCGAAGCACAATGAACAAACATAGCCGTCCATTCTAAGGCAGAGAATGTCGAGCCGTGCGGAATCTTGCAAAAAAGTGTGTGATGAATTCGGCGGATGTGACCTCAGCACTAAAGATGAGTGAAATGCAGGGAGCGGTAGTCGCCTATTTGGCCAAAATTTTGAGCAATTATGTCATGCTATCAAAGTTCACCCCATTCCAAATGTCTACTTCTTCGTTGCGCTCTCTAGAAAACAAAACCTTTTAAAATTAAGTTTTCGTGCAAAATGGGAGGTTGCATGTCAAGAAGGTCCCTTTGCTGCACTGAGTGTTTTGGCGAAATCGATTTTAGTGTGCAGTATAAGAACCCCATCATTATTTGTCAGCAAAGAGAAAAACTGTTTATTAATCCAAAACGCATATTGACAAAGTGATAGGTTATGGGCTGGTCTTCGAAGCAACTCATAACCTATTATTGATGAAGATGCCTTTGATACATTTGCTCGATCTGCACTCGTTGATTCTGCCCAGCATCGAGACGAGTGCATATTTCAGACCCTTGACCGACTGTGGGCATCTGTTTCTGGATTTACAGCCCACACGCAACGACACAGCACTAATATGAGACTCTGATAACCCTGCCCATTTTAACGGCCCTCAAGCTCTTTTGTGCGTTCGCAATGTAGTTTCTGCTGGACTATAAGCTAACCGTTAGCTAAAACGGTCAGGATCTTCGTGTACTTGTCAAGATATTTTCACAGATTTTCTCCTTTTGCCTCCTTCTATGTTATAGAGCTTATTTTACTAGCAAGTATTAATTTGCTGATGTGCAAACCCAGAATTGCTTTCTGTGAGATTATAACCGAGTTAATTTGGGCTTTGGACATTCATGTCTTTGCGAAGATCAACGATATGTACTTGCAGTTTTCTACTAGCAAGTACTTTTTTGAAAATTTTCAATTAATAGTAAAGATAGGGTTATAAGACAGCTTATCTTTTCGCTTCTCCGTTACTGTTCTGGCCGTAGATGCAACTTTAGCGGGCCATTTTACTTTTCCCAAGGATGTCATCCGCACAGAATTATTTATTGCTCTTATTTTGCTGTTAAACTTATTCTTTATTAGCGTGTTTTTGGCTGTGGTCTCAAACCGGGATTCCAAGTATTAATACAAATGTGGACATTAATAATTCTAGCACTTTTGACTAAAATTCGATTCACTGCATTAGTAATATGCAATGAATTTCAGAGCAGCCATATTTTGTTTACCTGAAACGTAAGCTTTAGCAGTATCAGGTCCACTCTATTATGCATGGGTCTCTTTTCCTTTCTGTGCTTTTGATTTACTAAACAATTGGACTATGCATCGGTACAAGTAAATGATTTGAGAAATTAACCTATACAAATTTTGAAACAATGGACAATGTTAAAACGGTCCCCTAAACACACGTAGACATTCTTCGCTCTACAATTTTTCTGATTTATGCTTGTTTCGTAACTAGCCCGCAAATATTAATTACGTGGTTTTCCGTTATTTATTACACCTGCGTACAATCCCACTTGGTGGCAATGCTGAATGATCTCTGCGAAATTCCTATAGTATACGTCAAGCACTAAACAAGCGTGTCTGACAGTGAGGCACACAAGCCTACACTTGGACTAATAAAGGACTTGCAAAAGCTTCAAGTTATCAAGAACATGCAAATATCCCGAAAAACGTCATACCATCTAATGACAGCCCGTCGTTTTAGCTCTCGCGGTAAACCCTTTCTTTGTAAAAGATCAGTTGGCTGCTTTGTTTAACATATTGTGCCACTTTGCCTCCCGTAAAGGCTACCAGCACTTTGTGAAGAAGAATGCGTGAGGTCTGAGAAGTCCTTTTACCCAAAGAAAGAAAAGCTACCTCACTCAGGGTATGCGTGCGTATGCGCTAATCAGCTTTGATTGGGCAAATGATCCTTGTCACTTGTGCATAAAGGTATCAATGCACAAGCCACATTAAATGCTGCATAAGACTTACATTGCTCTTAACGAGGAATGTGTACTCAAATAAAGTTATACGTCGAGCAGTCAAACTGCACAGCATCCAGTTTACTTAATTTGCATAGAACCTGACTATGTATGCTTTCAAGTCGCAAGCAAACGTTTAGTTAATATTTAAGCCCTCAAAGTTAAATAATTTTGCAGCTGCTTTTACGACAAGCACACTCTGTCCATACGAGTAGTTAAATATTTGCGACAAAAACAACGTTTCTCTCGATTCACCACGCAGTCATTTTGTTTAGCTAAAAAAAGGCATGCCAACAAAACGTTCGTGGATTTCCTTAATCTAAATGCATTTAAGAGCACAGCGGAAAGCAATGCAAATGACTTGATCAAAGCTAGCTGTTGCAATTTTTGTCATTTTATTAATCACCTAATGGACCCTGTTTTGGTACTTTGGCTAGCAAGACCTAAAAATCAGTTACATTCTTGCAGCTGACTATAAGCTTACCTTCAGATGCCACCCAAAAATTCTATCGCATCCTACAAATTATAAAAAGCGGTTATGCAAAGCTTCAGGATTACATTGTTGACATACCTAAAGAGTTGCCTTCTAGAAAAGTGACAGATCAACCACGCAATAAGCAGGTCCTAAACATTTGTTATTGACAATGAGGACAACAGAATCTTAGTCCTTAGGGGATTTCAGGCTTAATGAAATTCGGTAGATGTGTAGATTGGGTTAACCTCAAAATGGATAACGTGGAGTAAGCGAATGTATCGATATTTTAGCAAACCAAAGTAGCTCTTCTCCGCCGCACAGTTGATCTATGAAAGACCCTCCTGGTAATGGTAATTTTTTGCAATCTTGATGCATCCTACCTTGTTTGTTTACATTCCACCTACGTTCATTCTTACTTTGCAGCATATTTCACGCATCTGATTATCTTGTTGTCAATGACAGTTTGCTAATAATAAAGTGAGATCACTGCCTTTGTGCTTCGAAAAGGTGAGCAATTCTAATGAACCCACAAATTTTTTGCATTAAAACGCTACAGGACAACTACTACTGTGACTCCACTCCGCCTATCTTACCTATGTGTACAAGCTTCTACTGAACATTAGCCTAGGCATGCAAAAAGTGTGTGATGAATTCGGCGGAATTGCCCTCAGCACTAAAGATGAGTGAAATGCAGGGGAGCGGTAGTCGCCTATTTGGCCAAAATTTTGAGCAATTATGTCATGCTATCAAAGTTCACCTCGTTCCAAATGTCTACTTCTTCGTTGCGCTCTCCAAAGAAAAAAAACATTCAAAATTAAGTTTTCCATGCAAAAGTGAGAAGTTGCTTGTTAAGAATGTCTCTTTGCTGCACTGAGTAATTTAGCGGACTCTTTTTTAGTGTGCATTGAAAGAGCCCCATCATTTTTGTTAGCAAAGAGAAAAAAACTATTTATTAATCCGCAACGCACATTGATAAAATGATAGGTTATGAGCTGGTCTTTAAAGCAACTCACAATTTATTATTAATGAAGATGTCCTGGCTCATATGGCTTGATCTACACTTGTTAGTTCTGCCTAGCATCGAGACAAGTGCATGTTTTAGGCTCCTGATCGATTGTGGATACCTGCTTCTGGACTTATGTAATACTTTGTTTGTTCAAACTGCCGGTTTCGGTCACCTGGGTGGCCATATTGTTCTAGCCGGTTAGTCAGCCTCCGGGCTGTGCCAACAGCCCCCAAGCCCTCTGTTTATAGAATATATGTATTTTGCCCTAGTACTGCGCCTTCTTTTACCTTAAAGTGAGTCTCGGGACGCTACACTTACAGTTTACACTCAATGACACAGCACTGACATGAGACTCTGATAACCCTGCCCATATTAACGGCCCTCAAGCTCTTTTATGCGTTCTCAATGCAGTCCTGCTGGACTATAAGCTAGGAGTCAACTAAAACGGTCAGAATCTTTGTATATATGTCAAGAGAGTTTCACAGATTTCCTCCTTTTGCCTCCCCATATGTTATAGAATTTATTTTACTGGCAAGTATAAATTTGCTCGATGTGCTAACCCAAAATTGTCCTCTGCGAGGTTATATCTGCGATAATTTGTGCTATGAACACTCATGTTTTTCTGCAGATCAACGATATGTACTTGCAGTTTCCAGCTAGCACTTTAAACTACCATGAAATAATCGTTTTATTTCCTCCGTAAAACCGCTCGCAAGTCCTATTAAAATATATGTTTAATTCTTCTGCTTAGAATTCGTGTGCCGAAAGCAAACATTTATCCCAAAATACACGAATTGAAAACAAACTTGGTACCAATTTCATTGAATGAGTCAAACTGCTGATGTGCCGTTAGTGGCAAATGTGCCGCATTTGTGGAAATAATGGGTGATAAATCCGACTTCCGGCGCATCGGACGCACCTAGTTGCCATGACTTTCATTAGCGATTTGGTTGATATTGTCATAAAGCGCTTTCACCCATTTGTACGATGGATCCAGTAAAGTAAACAGCATAAGTACAAGCTGGTTGCCATTTAATTACAAGCATAATCAGGCCAGAGCATGTAGTACAACCCCATCAAGTGAGATTTGTTGCCAATTTATCGCTCTTGATCGCAGATGATGCGGAATTGGAAGAACTATTCCATATTTTAGCCTCATACGTCCACATATAAGAAAATTTTGACTCACATAATTCATCTTTCTATGAATTTAGGAGCCATTGCCACGATGCCTTTGCGCAGTAAAGCAAAATTAAACGCTGATTACTGCTATAAACATCATTTTCGTAACTTGCATGGACTGGCCGTCAAATGCTCTTTACCAGACTACGTGTACATGCTGCTTACATGGTGCCAGATATGCCAATCAGAATAAAACGTCCTGCAAACTTGCATGATTTGCAGCCCTCTATCATAATACCGATATGGACGAACAGATGCTAAGTCTCAGGCGTTTTTAGACTTTGCCCCCACTCAAAGGTATCATGCAAGCCCTATCTTACTACTGTGACTTGCACGCAAGCCTTAAAATACGTAGAGCTTTTGGCAGTAATTTGATCGGAATAAAGTCGGTTTCGCGTTGCACAAACCATTTGGCAACATACTGATTTTAAAGCAGCTTTCCTACACGAAACTCGATGTTATTAAAATTTTCAGCGCTTCGCTTGCCCTCGACCTTCAATCATTCACCCACTACATTACGTTCCCTTTGTAGTGACGATTTTTAGAACTTAAGCTATTAAGTCTACGAAATTACAGGTCCTAATTTTTAATCAGCAAATGCCCTGAAAGGCTTTTTAATCATAAATGGCATTTCGGAACTTTTTCTTTTTACTTCTGTATGATTTCTGAAAAGTTTTTGTAACATTACGTTCCCTTTGTAGTGACGATTTTTAGAACTTAAGCTATTAAGTCTACGAAATTACAGGTCCTAATTTTTAATCAGCAAATGCCCTGAAAGGCTTTTTAATCATAAATGGCATTTCGGAACTTTTTCTTTTTACTTCTGTATGATTTCTGAAAAGTTTTTGTAATGTGCGCTAAAAATGATACGAGGGGCCCTATGTAAATAAACATATATATAGGTGTTTATTTGGAAATTTACAATTAGTAGTAAAGATAGTGTATAAGACTGCTTATCTTTCTGCGCTTTCGTTACTGTTCAGCCCGCGGATGCAATGCACCCTACATTTCATGCAACTTTAGCGGGTTATTGCACTTTTCCTTAGGATGCTATGCTCAAAGAATTATTTATTTTTCTTATTTTGCTGTTAAACTTATTCTCTTTTGGCGTGTTGTTGGCTACGGTCTCAAATCGGGATTCCTCAAACTAATACAAATGTGGACGTTAATAATTCTAGCACTTTTGACTAAAATTCAGTTTACTGCATGGAAAATATGCGATGAATTTCAGGGAAGCCAAATTTAGTTCACCTGACACGTAAGCTGTAACACTATCAGGTCTACTCTATTATACATGAGTCTCTTTTCCTTTTTGTGCCTTTGATATACTAAACAATTAGGCCATGCATCGGTACAAGTAAATGATTTGAGAAATTGACCTATGCGAATTCCGAAACAATGTCCAATGTTAAAACGTTCCCCCAAACACACGCAGACTTTCTTCGCTCTACAGTTTAACTGGTTTATATTTACTTCATAACCAGCTCGCAAACATTAATTGCGTGGTTTTCCGTTATTTATTACATTTGCGTACAATCCCACTTGGTGCGAACACTGAGCGGTCTCTGCAAAACTCCTGTAGTTTACTACACATCAAGCGCTATGTAAGCACGCCTGACAGTAAGACACATAATCCTGCACTTGGACCAATAAAAGGCCTGCAATAGCTTCATATTATCATGATCATGCAAATGTCCTGAGAAACGTCATACATTATCATGATCATGCAAATGTCCTGAGAAACGTCATACTACCTAGTGAGAGACTGTCGATTTAGCTCTCGCGGTAAATCCTTTCTTGTCAAACGATTATTCGGCAGCTCCATTTAACACGCTGTGCCATTTTGCCTCCTGGATAGGTTACCGGCACTTTGTGAAGAAGATTGCGAAAGGGTTGTGAAATCCTTTTACCCAAAGAAAGCAAAGACACCTCACTCGAGGCATGCGTGTGTATGCGCTGGTCAGCTTTGAACGGGCAAATGATTTTAGTCGCTTGTGCATAAAGCTATCAATGTAGAAGCCACATCGAATGCTGCACAAGACTTCCATCGCTTTTGACGAGGAATGTGTACCCAAACAAATTTCAATGTTGAGAAATCAAACTCCGTAGCCCTTAAGTTGCTTAGCTTGCATGGAATCCGAATAGGTATGTTTATAAGTCGCAAGCAAACTTTAATGAATATTTAAGTCCTTAAAGCTAAATAGTTTTGCAGGTATTTATACGAAAAGCACACTGTATCCATACGAGTGGTTAAATCTGTGTGGTAAAAGCAACGCGTCTCTCAATTCACCACGCAATCACTTTGTTTAACTAAAAAATGCATGTTAACAAAAAGTTCGTGTATTTTTTAATTTAAATGCATTCAAGAGCACAGCGGAAGGCAATGCGAGTGACCTGATCAAAGCCAGCTTTCGCAAGTTTTGTCATTTTAATAATTACCTAATGGCCCCCTGTTTTGGTACTTTGGCAAGCGGAACCTAAAAATCAGCTGCATTATTGCAGTTGAACATAAGCCTACCTTTAGATACAAGCCACAAAATTCTACCGTATCCTACGGATTTTAAAAAGCGGTTATGCAAAGCTTCAGGATTACATTGTTGACATACCTAAAGCGTTGCCTTCTAGAAAAGTGACAGATCAATCACGCAATGAGCAGATCCCAAAACCTTGTTGTTGACAAAAAGGACTAAATGAATTTCGGTAGATGTTTAGATTGCGTGAATCTCAAACTGGACAACATGGGNTGGCCCCCTGTTTTGGTACTTTGGCAAGCGGAACCTAAGAATCAGCTGCGTTATTGCAGTTGAACATAAGCCTACCTTTAGATACAAGCCACAAAATTCTACCGTATCCTACGGATTTTAAAAAGCGGTTATGCAAAGCTTCAGGATTACATTGTTGACATACCTAAAGCGTTGCCTTCTAGAAAAGTGACAGATCAATCACGCAATGAGCAGATCCCAAAACCTTGTTGTTGACAAAAAGGACTAAATGAATTTCGGTAGATGTTTAGATTGCGTGAATCTCAAACTGGACAACATGGGGCGGGCTAATGTGTTTATCTTTTGGTAAGCCTAGGCAGCTCTTCTCCGTCGCAAACTTGATCTATATAAGGACCTCCAGACAATGGTAATTTTTGGCAATCTTGATTCATCTCACCTTGTTTATTTACATTCCGCCTCCGTTTGTTCTCACTACGCTGCATATTTCGCAAATCTGATTTGCTTGCTACCAAGGACAGTTCGCTAATGATAAAATGAGAACACTCTTTGTGTAATGAGTTAACTATGGTTGTGCTTAGACGAAATGAGCAATTCTAACAAACTCATGAATTCTTTGCATCAAAACGTTACACGACAATTGCCGCTGTGAGTCCACTCCGCCTATCCTACCCATGTGTACAAGCTTCTACTTAGCATTAGCCTAGGCATGGTCATCCACTTTCCCGCTTTCCTTTACTATCACCTTAGTGCAAACCATCTTCAAAAATTAAAGGTAGATTTCAAGCTACCGAGTGAAACCCAGTAATTAATGCAGGACAAATTTATGCAAAATGACGCTCCAGAAGGTAATTGATAAAGGAAAAGCCCATGCAATTGCCACAAAGTGCTCCATAGATGGCTTTTAACAAGTTTTTGGGTTGGATCGTGGTCCATACACGCCTTCTTGGAGTTCCGCTTCGGTACTTTTGTGTGTGCTGCGGCACCAGCAAAAGTTAGAGCACTAGGACTGTGATATTGCTGATTGTGCTGTGTTTTGTCGGTGCTACTTTTGGCAGTAGCCACGCATGGTGTGGTGTCGGCTGTGGCTAGCCACTATGGTGCCTTGAAATCATTGGCTTTGGCATGACTAGGGGATGGTGACACTATTTTAAGTAGGGCGGTGAATAGAGTGTTACTCCATAGTACGCTGGAGTGATTGGCGATGCATGGTTGCTTTTTTCCTCTGTATACTTCACACTGCACTACAGGAGGGCAGTGGAATACCTTATTTCTCAATGAGGCATTTTCATCACTTTTTCTACTCGTGCACACAGCTGCTTATCTGATTTGTGAGACGACACCATCTGTATTGGGCATGCGGCTGTAAGCAATAAGTGCATCACCTGCTTCAATAAAGATGCTAACGAGGAGGATATGATACACAATGAATACAAGGTAAAAGGCTGATCAGGAGTGAGCGTGATCACATGCTGCTGTTTGCTGGTGGCAACGGGAAACGGGTATGAATGCGTGCACCATCTGCGTCGCATTCATGCAGGCACAGTGTTGCATTTGCTTAACACTTCGAATTCAACATTTATATGAGTATGTGGATATAATGTGCATAGATATTGTTTCAGGGAGAATGGAAAATCAGTGTTTGACCAAGTTGCGATAGGGTCGGTAGCTATAAATGTACAACAAATCAACATGCGCGTTTGTTTTTCTTAGGCAATGGCCGATTTCTACTCAACTTGCGAGAAAAACGACTCCGGCACTGACTTGTTATGCTAGTTTGTCGTGGCGTAGCCTACAATTTTAAAACCCTCACAGTAATGGCGTTGCAATATCCAGCTCAGCCTGATTTTGAAGCCTTCCATGCAGACGCAAGCAATGTTAAACGAGTTCGGCATTAATTGAATATGACAAAACGAAGATCAAACGATGCATCATGCACTTGAAAGTGGCTTATGCAGCAGCTGTCTTAATGTTCCTGGTAAGGAAAGCAAGGGTGACAGAGAAGACTTTAGTGGATACAGAGGTGCTAGGATAAGGACGAGATGCATATGCAGAAAGAAAAATAATTGGGAGCAAAAGTAGTAAACTAACGCTCTGCTGCTGACTTAAGTTGTGTATAAGGTGGATTAAAACCCTGTGTCAAGGAAGGTAGCTTAGACTTTGCAAGCAAATTTGTTGGGGTGAATTGCAGTGGCATGCAACGACAGCCACTACATTCGATTCTTTGCTTTTTTCAAAGAAATACTATGCTTTGATATGTTATGGGCAGTCTAATTTTGAGCAATGACCAGCCTTCTCTTTAAAGAGAACTGGAAATTTTTCACGTTGCCACATTGGTGCCGAAGAAATATTTGCCTATGAAGGGTGCTTTAAAGTCAAGGTAAGATTTGAATTTGTTGCCATTAGTGTAGCGAAGGGAATTTAACAAAAGCAAGACACTTATGAGCCCAGTGTTATTTAAAATGCAATAATACGCGAGAGAACTTCTCATTTTAATTGATGAAAAGTATTTTAATAACTCTGAGGGATCAGCAGCGACGGTTTGCAATGATTGCATAGAATAATGTCAGATTGATGAATAGCTGGGTGTAACAGTGCGTGCCTAGGTTCGTATAAGATCAGCGCTGCCTCAGCGTCCACTTAACATCTCAACATAGAGGAGTTGCTGTAGATCTTCTGTTGAAACCCCCATAAGCATTGAAAGGTGGGTTTGCCAACTCCATCCACTGCCGCCTGCACTGCACCGTTCCGTCAGACAGAATCTTCCGTTCCTTGCTCACACAGACAACGTGGAAAGCTGGCAAAAAAAGGAGATAATTTGCCTCCATTTGAATGTGTACGCTACCTTGACATGTGGTCTTACCCAGCTTGCCTCTCTTAGGCCCTTTTTGTGCAATATCGCCCGCTGTGATGGATGACTCTAAGGTGTTTTAGCGCTCTTCCCTTCATCAAACGGGGTGTCCACCTTAAGAAGAGGAAGTAATAAGGTCAAAGAGCCACAGGAGGAAAAAAGAGGTTAAGTGTGGTAAAGTGAGATGAAGAGTATGTGATAAGTGTTGGCGAAGTGTAGATTTGAGACTAAACAGGCAGTCAACTAGCCACTTAGTGGGCAACCAAAGGAACTCTTACTTGGCTTAAAATGGAACCAAGGATTTGATCTTCTTAAGGACAGTTCTCGAGAAGAAGATTAGATGAATGCGTTTTTGCATCTGCATACACTTAAACACAAGCACACGTTCCTGCCTGTTTCCTTAAAGTATTAATAAAGGTGACTCTACAAGTAAAAAGGGGAAGGCGGGTAATAGGATATTCAAAGTGACTTTTGTCCAGTCTAAAAATCACAGGGTAGGAGCAACGTGCTCACCTTTGCTTGTAAAGGAGTAAGTGCAGGGTTAGTGGGAGGTTAAGCTGGGGAGAAATCGTGCAGGACAAACTAGATCGGAAAAATGAACGGTAGAAATAAAATACTGATGGCAATCTATGCTAAGCTATGCTAAAATAAGTTTTGGTTATAGGTAAAATGTGATTTGGTCAGATCTAGTCCGGCCAGCGTGAGGGATCCAGAGGGAAGAGACGCTCTCGTGCAACTAAGGCGGAAACACAAATGTAGGGAAATGGAACGCTGGGATTTGAATAAATGAAACAAATGGTGAAATCCAGTTAAAGACGAAATGATTAAGGGCAAAGAAGACACTTATCGAAGATACATTGAAATGGAGCATGTGTAGTGATGAGTAGATGATTATTATCTGTGAACCCTGATCCTTCATGGCTGCGAACAGGAAAGAAGACTGAATCCATGAGCGCTAGTGACTTGCATCTTACCGACCTGCCATCCAGCTAGCCAATACGGAACGACTATGGAAGAAATGCTTGCATTGGTTGATCGGCTGATGGATTATTTGACTTGGATGAGTTGGCGGCGAAACGGATTTTGAAAGCACAAAGTCGCATTCTATTTGCATATTGTCCCCCTCAGTTACTCTATTTTTGCCGTTAGCTGGGGTTGTCAGTAACTGGCATCCTTTATTTGGAATGTAATGTGGGACGTTTAAGGCGCAACCAGTGCAATTTAGCCAGCCAGGTAATCAAGAAGGAACAAACTAATGCAGCATGATTCTTGGAAAGCTAGCAAAAGTAGCTAGGGAATAAATACCCCCAAAAAATTCAACCACATTTGTGCCTGACGTTGCATACAGCCACATGAAAGACCAACTAACAATGCTTAATCATTCACATCCAGTAGACACGCCTTGTATCCAAAAATAGTACCAATGGCGTTACTGCCACGGTAACTTATGTCAGCACTCTATGCGAATTTTTCTCTTAAATGCAATCATTGTATAGAAAGACTACAATCTGTTCTTCAAAATGCAATGTTGGGTTGTGATTTTCATTGTGCAGCGTGGCAGGTTGAAACTTCGCTAATGTGCGCCAAATGCTGCTTCGGTACTCGACTTGCAAGGAAACGACTCCGGCACTGACTTGCTATGCTAGTTTGCCGTGGCGTAGCCTAAAATTTTAAAACCCTCACATTAATGGCGTTGCAATATCTAGCCCAGACTAATTTTGAAGCCTTCCATGCAGACGCAAGCAATGTTAAACGAGTTTGGCATTAATTGAATATGGCGAAACGAAGATCAAGCGATGCATCACGCACTTGAAAGTAGCTTAGGTAGCAGCTGTTTTGGTGTTCCTGGTAAGGAAATCAAGGGTAACCGGAAAGACTTTGGCGGATATAGAGGCGCTAGGATAAGGACGAGATAGATGTGCAGAAAGGAAAATGATTGGGAGCAAAAGCGGTGTGCTAACGCTCTGCTGCTGACTTAGGTTGTGTACAAGATGGATTGAAACTTTGTTTTGAGGAAGGTGGCTTAAACTATGCAAGCAAATTTGTTGGGGTGAAGTGCAGTGGCATGCAACAACAGCCACTACTTTTGATTCTTTACTTGTTCTCAAAGAACTACTACGCATAGATGTCTCACGAGGAGTTTAATTTTGACCATTAGTCAGCCTTCTATTGAGAGAGAACTAAAACTTTTTCTTGTTACCATATTGTTGCAGAAGAAATATTTGCTGGAACCTACTAGATTTTACCCTCATTTCTAAAGTGATGCTTTTGAAGAGTGCCTTAAAGTCAAGATAAGATTTGAATTTGGTGCCATTAGTGCAGCAAAGGGAATCTAGCAAAAACATGATACTTATGAGCCCAATGTTATTTAAAATGTAATGATACATAAGAGAGCTCTCAATTTTCATTGATAAAAGTATTTCGATGATAATGAACGATCAGCAGCTACGGCTTACAATGATAGCATAGAATAATGTCAGATTGATGAATAGCGGGGTGTAACCCTGCGTGCCTAGGTTCGCACAAGATTAGCGTTGCCCCAGCGTCCACGTTTCATCTCAGCATAGAGAGGAGTTGCTGCAGATCTTTGGTTGAAACTCCCACAAGCACTGAAAGGTAGGTTCGCAAACTCCATCTACTGCCTCCTGCAATGCGCCGTTCCGTTAGACAGAATCTTCTGTTCCGTGTCCACACAGGTAACATGGAAAACTGACAAATAAGGAGATACATTGCCTTCATATGAAGTTTTACGCTACCTTGACGTGTTGTGTTACCCAGTTTGCCTCTCTTAGGCCCTTTTTTGCGCAATACCGCCCACTGTGATGGATAACTTTGAGGTGTCTCAGTACTTCTTCCTTCATTAAACGGGGTGCCCACCTTAAGAAAAAGGAAGTGATAAGGTCAAAGAGCCACAAGGGGAGAAAAGAGGTTAAATGTACTAAAGTGAGCTGAAGAGTTTGTGACAATTGTTGGCGAAGTGAAAATTTAAGAGTGAACAGGCAGCCGACTAGCCACATAAACGGGCAACCAAAGGAGCTCTTACTTGGCTCAGGATGGAACTAATAATTTGATCCTCTTGAGGACAGTTCTCGAGAAGATTAGATGAATGCAAGTAAAAAAGGGAAGATGGGCAATAAGGCATTCAAGGTGGCCTTCGTCTCGTCCAAAAATTACAGGGCAGGAGCAGCGTGCTCACCTTTGCTTGTAAAGGGGTAAGTGCAGGAGTCTTAGGAGGTTGATTTAAGGAGAAACCGTGCAGGACAAACTGGACGGGAGAACAAATAGTAGAAATGAAATATTAATGGCAGTCTATGCTAAGCTATGCTAAAATAAGTTTTGGTTCTGGGTAAAGTGTGATTGGGTCAGATCTAGTCCAGCCAGCAAGGGTCTGATCCAGGTTTTGGATCTTTGCACTGTTTAACTGAGTCACAATCAAGAGTGACACTAAAGGAGAGGTGAAGAGGACTTGAATAGAGGGTATCAGAAGACGATGAATTAGGAGCAGGAGGCAAAGAAAAATGAGTGGTGCATTCGGTAGGGATAAAGTTAAGAGTAGTGTGAGGGACCCAGGGGGAAGAGCCGTTCTTGTGCAACTAAAGCGGAAACACAAATGTAAGGAAATGGAATGCTAAGATTTGAATAAATGCGACAAATAGTGGGATGCAATCGAAGAGGAAACGATTGGGAGCAAAGAAGACAATCATCAAAGATACATTGAAGTGGGGCACGCGTAGCGAAGAGTAGATAATTCCTACCTGTGAACCCTGATCTTTAATGGCTGCGAACAGGAAAGAACAAGATGGCTTCAATTAAAGCAGTGGTATGACGGGCAGAATCCATTCGTAACTGAGGGCAGAAGTTGATGTGGTCTCTTCACTGACTCTCATGCACTGGGCTTTACAGCTACGGACGCCTCAGTGGAGGTACCTCCTCCCTATCACACGTAGAATTTGGTGTGGTGGAAAGATGAGACAAATTTTCCTTTTTTGTTAGTTTTACCTACCGCCGCCACTGTTGTGGTTTCTAACACCTCTTCTGATGCTGATCCACCATAGACTGAATCTATGAGCGCTAGTGCCTTGCATCTCACCAGTCTGCCATTCAGCTAGCATTGGTTGATCGGCTGATCGATTAGCTGACTGGGATGAGCCAGCGACGAAACGGATGTTGAAAGCACAAAGTCGCATTCTATTTACATATTGTTCCTCTCACTTTATTTTTTGCTATTAGCTGGAGTTACCAGTAGCTGACAATATTAGCTGGAGTTACCAGTAGCTGACATTCATTATTTAGAGTGTACTGTAGGACGTTTAAGGTGCAATCAGTGCAATTTAGCTGGCCAACCAAATCCACACCCACTATTTACTTGCATGAGAAATGCAGATTGCAATTAACGGCCCATTTAACCTAACTCTAACTCAACATGACAGCAATTTTACTCCCTTCTTGCTTAGTTACTTACCACCCGGGGCGTATTATGCTGTTCTCTTTCCTTCTACTCTATCCCACTTCCTTTTCTCTCCCTCTTTCTCTTCCCTTCAAACCCGTATGTAAGTTCGGTATCACTGATTTAACCCTCGAATAATACGATGAAAAGCTAGGAAGGACTTCGAAGCCCTCGCTACTCTATCAACTCATTTTGCACTCACTTTCGATATCTTGTATGTGTTGGAACTAAGCGATATCTTTCTTAACCAGGGCACCCGTTTCCAGAGTGCTTAAGTTTTTTGCCCAAAAATGGAAATAGATCTTCCTCTTAGAGCCCTTGGGACGATTCTTCGAGTTCTGCGTCACCTTAAAAATGGTCCCTGATACCGTGCGGTTAATGGTTACACCATCTCAGCAGAGGAACCAATGCACCTTGCTGATGCAAATGCACAGAATTCCTTGAAATGTAAAAGTGGCCTTGCGTTGGCTAGTGTCAGCTGCTCACCGCAGCTCGTTACTGATTTGTGGGAGAGTATCCTGCCATTCTAATTATTTGTAGCGAAAGTAAGCATTCTGCGCAATATGGTATTTCACGCTTTAACTTCCATAGCACGAATGGGCTGGTCACTAATCTGCTGCATGCTGGAGTGATGCCGCCCTGCTATATCGCCTAGTACGACTTACCGGGGGGAGTAAGACACCAAACGTGAAGTCAGATGTCAGCTTGTTTGCAATACTGGTCTAGCCAATTGGAAGTTCGTAATTTAAATCGGCCAAAAATTCCAAACCTGAGTGGAATGCATTTATAAAGAGCGACAAGATGAACAATTTAATTGGTGAGAAATTTTGTTAATATGCAGCATTTTATGTGTACATTGATGTTTCTGCCGATGCCTGGACGTGCAGTCGAACTTGCCCTCGTTCCAAAGGAACAAATGTCTTTCTTTGGTCTGGCTTCCCAAACCATGTGCCTCTACCAAAAGGTAGGGGAGGTAGCAGTGGAAATGGTGCGCAGATTAGAAAAAGATGCGCTTGTAAAAGTGTCCAACTTGTTGACTAGGCCATTTAAAAAGCGTGTTCTATGCTGCTAGCTCAGGTACAATCCTAGCTTCCTTCTAACGTCTCACCTTTCAGGTGGCATCTTACTCCACTTGCACAGCAAGCCGCCACCAAATCTGCTGTGACTATACTGTTTAAACGTTTGGTGAAATCAGCACGCACTGACACGAAAAGAGGAATTGGGGCTACGAGTTATATTCGTGTTGACATATAAAAGTATCCATGAACGCGATTTGTTGGAGAATGATGTTTTAGGGTTGCATTCCCCTACAGCCTATTTGCGTCTTATAAGCGATTCATTGGAGCAACGCAGAAATTCACAAAAGGCACAAAATGATTGAGCTAAGTTATTTGTGCAATGCAACAAAAACTGTGCGATTCGATAGCTTTTACTTACGGTAATTAACCTGTCACCATTCAGACATGTTGGACCGTTTGAAAAGCCTATCTTATTTGGCCTAAT
Source organism: Taenia asiatica (assembly GCA_001693035.2). Classification (NCBI taxonomy): domain Eukaryota; kingdom Metazoa; phylum Platyhelminthes; class Cestoda; order Cyclophyllidea; family Taeniidae; genus Taenia; species Taenia asiatica. The sequence continues at coordinate 23,777 of LWMJ02000605.1, forward strand.
TGAGACATCCTGGGGCAATTGTGCGGCAGGGAAGGTCACAGTGTGACCGGTTTTTAGGCCGTTCACTAACGTGATGGATAAAACCCGATGGTTCTGCACATTTTTATGATGCGTCTCGTTCTTATAATAACTTGCAATTGATCGTACTTATCACGCGCAAGCAACAGTAGCTGTAATACTTTGTTTGTTCGAACAGCCGGTTTTTGTCACTTGGGTGGCCAAATTGTACTAGCTGGTTGATCCAGCCAACAGTCCAAGCCCTCTGTTTCCAGAATATATATTCTGCCCCACTACTATGCCTTCTTTTACCTTAAAGGGAGCCTCGGGACGCTACAGTAGCGTTTTAAAACTAGTAACAAAAGTACGACCGGATAAAGCGTTGATCAAAATCAAATGGCAACTGATAACAGGATGCCACCTTTCCATAAAGTACACTTAAAAATCACTCCCATAATCAATCAAGGAAGCTAGCATGGGCAGTGGCGAATCGCAGCACATGACTTGGGAATACGTTCAAAGTGTTGTCCTGGTGGCATGTATGTACCCATCACTTGAAGAGGGATAAATGAAATTACTCTGGAGAATGAGTGTGCATAGTTACATCTGATAGGTAAGCGAACCGCGCAGTACAAAAGGATGCGCATTTTTAAAGAAAAGCAGCAGCAGCATAACATTCATTAACGTCAACATTATTCGCAACCACGAAACTCCTCTGTCTGCTTCGTTGAACTGAAAAGTAACAAATAATTGTTGTTTTTGCGCATTCCTGAAACGTCCCAAAACGTTTCGCGATTTCAACAGTGGGTAGTCCACTCCATTACTAGATGTCACGAGGAGATCTTCTCTGCTATCACACGTAATGACATTCAATACATTGCAGGGTGCGTTCATAATGAGACAGTGAGATGGAGGAATGGTGACCGCCAGACAATCCACTGGGACAGGAGCGCACCAACTCGGCACAAATTGGACTGTGTGCACGCATTGGGTTGTTGACCCTAACCTTTGTTCCAAAAACTTTGCCCGCTTGGTAGGTTAAGGTGGGTTGTTGACGGCACGCACAAATATCATGGGCGCAACAGTTAAGGATAATAGCCTAATTTTGCCGCCGAAGTGAGGTTAAAATCTGAGATCGCCAAAGTCATGTGGTGAAGCACCAGCTACACTCATCAAGGAGCGATGGCAAATCTTTATGTGCTTAAGGAAAGGTAGGCGACCATGGTCATTCAGTAACGGCACAACGTACGTGTATTATACCCATTGCTCTAACGTCGGTGAAATCACTTGATCACATGGTCTAGTCAAGGCAATGCATAAGGTGACAAGAAGGATCAGGCTTCGTCGATATTAGTTTGCATTATCTAGTAATACACTGGTGACCCCGCACTGCCTTTTATCTCTCTTTTGTGCTCCTCCATTCCTTGTATTCTTACTTTGTATTAGGTCGTAAACAGTTTTGAATCCTTCAGAAAGGTCATTTTGATTTGTCGTTCAATCTACTGCGTGAGGGATTTTCCTTTTATTTATTAAACACCGACACCCCCTCATCTTTGCGACAGGTGCTGCTCATGCTTGGAATTGGCATGGAAAGCACAAAACAACTAAACCCGAATCGAAAAGAGCGACGCAATTGATTCTTCTATGCTATGCACCCACAAAGCAAAAAGGCATCACTGCAAAATATGGCGTGCTTGCAAGAAGAGAAGAGCTATATTGAATTGAAGTATGCACCAATTTTCACCATCTACCAAGGCAAGCTACTATCAATTTTTGATCCTCTTATCCTGACGATGCGACGCCAGCTGTTGCCCAACAAATGATACCGAAGATACTGAGATATTTCCCACTGGCGGCTGCGCCATCGCCAATTACAACTAGGTAAATGAAAGAAGCAGTTAGCGGATCTGGCTTAGATGCATAGTAAAAGCCGAGGTTTGGGCATGAAGATGATGTATTATGCATCACAGGGATTGAGTCTTTTACTTTGCTGGGGTCCTTCTACATCATGAGCCCTAGATTTCGGCACGCTGAGGCAAGGTCAGAGGTGGTTGTGTATGCAGAGTGCGTGGATGTGCAGAGAAGCTGCATCGAGGGATGTAGCAGCATTGTCAATGGCCCAATGATACTGGGTTCTGTCTACACAGTGGCTGCTTAAACGATGTAGCTGTGGTTTTCACGTAAAACACCACACGCGCTCCCATGTATGTTCGAACCTTCGTAGCGGTTCTTGTCAACACTGCTAAATGAAGGAAAACATGACGCGTATGCATGCAGGCAATTTGTACCATCACTTCACTAGTTTCCTGTAGTGCTGCTAATGTGTATGAAAGCTTTCGGCGATCAGCTTGCCCACAATAAAGGCACGCAGTGCGCAGATCAATTTAAAAAATTCGTGTCGCCCTTGCTGATGATGTCACATCTGCTGATAATGATGCAATTAAAGATAGGAAATCCCCTTCCATATCCGCATTTCTGCACTACTCCTTGCAACACAGAAACTTAATCACCTGGATCATGCGCGTGCAACCTTGGCGTTCACCGATCGTTGAGATAACTGTCACACTTTTCTGCGGTTATGGTTATCAGGAAAGTTGAAGCGAATGCAGGTGCTCTAGAGGTGACGAGACATTAGGTACGACGCCTGTAGGCGTGAAAAGCACTTGTCACAGGGAAGCAGTATCCGTGAAGTGAGTAAGTAGTGAGACAAGGGAAAAGCAAGATACAATTAAGCAGATATGATAGAGTGTATGGTGTGGCTAAAATACATATGGAAAACTTTGCTTTCATCCGCATTGCGTACTTAATCAAACGAGGAACTCTTTTAGGATTTTGACATCGACATCATTGGGATCAAATATTCGATAGAAAGGCCATTTTGCTGGTTGCAGAACTCGAGCTTAGGCAGTTTATATAATAAATGCGACTTTAAATACGGAGGAGACTAATGTTTATCCAGGTTGGTTGATGTGTGCAGCCAAGGCCGAAAAAAAGAAAATAAAACAGTCGTTATAAGTGCATGAAGCTTTTTCCTCGCATTTCTGTAAAAGCAGTTAAAATTGAAAATTCTGCTAAGAGTCCCACTAAAATGAAATTATGCAGCACAGTAACTGTCATTCTTGATTCTAAGTTGCGTTTTCGCTACCATTTCCATTGCCAGCTAAACCAACCAACTCAATCAATCAAACCAGGTCCTATGTTGTCCGTAGGGAAACACTTGATCATTTAAGTTCATTCATTTCTCAGTGCAACGTCGCACTTTTATATAAACCCTCAGTTGCTTGCAAATGAATTGTCAATCTTTCGTCATTTCTTTTACATTTCTTTGCCATTTGTGACAAAATGAATTTAAATGGAAGTAAAGAACAACATATTAGGTAATTCGGTGCTATACTGCCTTATAGACTCTGCATTCTGCTGGTTTATTTCATAAAGGCTAATAATAATCTACCTGTATTGACCGTTGTCATTCCAGCAAATGCAAGTGTAACTTATTTGCTACCGAATTGCATCAGTAGCAGCTACGATTCTGGCGAAACCAAATATGAGTACTTTATCTAGGTGTGTAGACGTTGTTAGCTGTTGACACTTTTGGATAGCCTCGTGGAAGGTCAAAAGGTATGGTCCACGACGGCTTTGTCTGCAGTTTCTTGTGAGGTTATAGTCTCAAGCAGCTTTTATGGAACTGTGTCAGTAGTGTTTTGCGGATGAATTGATGGCCTCCAGATTGCCATCGGGTTGGGCGTTATTGACCTCGGATCGCCTGCATTTCCAGGTCTTGATGCTTGGCCCTGTGAGTGGCGGCGCTAGTAATTTTGAGGTCGCGCGAGTATTTGCTGATTTATAGTTCAGTGTTTTCAGTAAAATCGAAACATTTGCTTTCGGTTGGACGTAGTGATAGTTATAAGCAGCTGTAATATACCACCTTAAGGCTCTAAGGTGGTGAATTTATTGCCAAGCACTGATGCAGCTACATGCGAGAGTTGTAGTAGCAATTTGTTCTCGAATATACATGAATTGATGGCGGTGGGTCTACTCTGGGGTTGTGGTTAGAGGCTGGGATAGTCAGGTGTACACAGTGGTGGATAGGTAGACCGCTAGCTTTCTGCCAGGTAGCGATTTCGGTGGATGATTGTTCAGCAGAAAACGCGGCCTTGAGTTTGTCATTTACCGTTCGTTCATTATGAAGAGTGCTGGTGTTAGAGCTGCAGCTGCCCTGAGACGTGAGGCTGCGATCAGAGGTGCTCTGTCGTTGCCTGAAGCAAAACCTTTTTGCATGCACCTGTTCAACTGCACTTTGCTTTAAGCAATCAATTATATGTGTATGTTACTTGTGTGAGCTTTATCCTGCTCTGTGTATGCAAGTACCTCGAGAAATGTACCACAGTTTAAGTTTGAGCCATTTGCTTCACTTAAATTTTATAGAATTTTGGGCCACTCGCCCTCTATGGGTTCAATAATGTTTTAGCCTCCACGGTTTACAATGCGCATTTTTTAACGCCAAACTTGGGATTGTTAGCGCATTACAATAGAGTCACCTGATCCCCTGTCGACCACGGTATTATGCCGCGCAGAAAGAATAATTCACATGGAACTGCTTGTTAGATTCTGTAACCGACATTTGCAGCTGGTGAGAAGAACAATTGACGGGTGTGTTGAAGCTGACCACGGAGTGAATAATTTTTGGGTGTTTCCAAAGCTAGCATT
>LWMJ02000606.1:0-13122 GCA_001693035.2 Taenia asiatica
TGTTGAGACGGCTTGTTTTCCAAACGCTGGATCTGATTGCGTTTATTTGTTGCTGTACGATGCTTTTGGTGATAAATTGAGGTTGTTTTGGCAATGGGCTTTGATTAATGAGTAGTTATTTTTGTGGAGTAATGCTTTAATTGTACCAAATGCTTTGCACCTGCTCATTATTTTCGCTAATAGGCATTCAATATATGCCTTATTATGCATTTCATTTATAAACATATTCACTAGATTAGTCATTGAAAGAAGAGGAGAGGGAGGAGGTTCAGTTCCTGCAAAGTGGTTCTGTTATGCGAGGAAGGATGGAAGCATTATGAAGCGCCAGTGAGTGTGAGCCTCGCCCTCGCTATGGTTTGGCATATTTCTCGGGTAAGATTGGACCGCAATTAGTGAGTTGTTGGTGTCTTTTCTGTGCAGCAGTGGATGTGATGTGGGTTCTTGTTTGGGTGTAAACATGCTTTTAGCATTCATGCGTAGGTCCTTTCGCGTTTTTTTGTGGCATAAGGTGCGTTAGTTTCGGTTAATATTGCTGTTGTTGTTGTTGCTGTCTTTTCTGCGCAGCTGTACATCGAATGCGAGTACTTACTTTGGGTGGGGGCGATCGCAGTACTCATGGACCGACTTGGTGAGGACGGCTATTGTTTGTGTTGATGTGACCACTGCGGGAGGTGTTGTGTAGGGCCTCGATGGGATAGCTTAGTTGTGGGGAGGTGAGGGGGTTCAGCTATGACGACGTGAGTTAGTGTTGTGTGAGTGGGGTGGGGTGGGGTGATGGCGGAATTGGAGAAGGTGTGCCTGTCGGGAGGTCTTTGCGTCGCCGCGTAGACTGCATTCTGTAGCGGAGCGGTAGAGTGGTGTGTGTTGAGGCGTTCTCTCCTTCCCTCGGTGGTTGTGTTTGCGGGCATTAGTCCTGTGGCGAGTTGGACGTTTGCGCCGCATCGGCTTCTGCACTTTTTTAGAGGCGTCTCCGTCTTGGTAATGCAATGTGGATGGATGCTGAGGGGCGTGGAGGGTAGGTGGCGCTGCGTGTTGGATGGCATAGCGGTGGGTGTGACCTTCTGTCTTGTTGTTGCTGCTGGACACAGACGTTGGCACCTACTTGCTGGAGTGGTAAACGTAGGCAAAGGCTTCATAGTTTGACTGTTAAGATGTTTCGTGCTTTTTCAATGTACAATTCTTCACGTGATAAGTTGGCATTGTTTGGGCAACTTGTTGCTGACTGATTGGCTTTGTAGTGATGTTGGAATGGGACCAATGAGACGTAGCGTCGTTGAGGGGACTTCTAGCCCTACTATGTGCTTGGCATGTATGCAATGTTTTCCAACGAATAAGAGCCCATCATTTGTATGCATCCATTTGTCCACTCCCCTCCTCATGTATTTGTTGGACTGAAGGTGAAATGAAGAGGTGCAGTAGCTGTGGAGTCTTTGTGTTTTGCATTCGTACTGACTATTGGCTTTGTCGAATTGGGAGTGGCGATGCCCACTTGCTATCGGGAAGACTTTCAACCCTACAGCCCTACTTGGGTGTCGTCATTGCTTATTTGTTTATTTATTTATTTATTTATTGGGGATAAAGTAGACGTTGTAGGTGAATAGGATGAGGGCTGTGAGGAGGACGTGTTCTCTCCTCTTCCGTCTGCAATGCCCAGTTACGCGAGTTGTTGAGCCATCTTTGGGGTCAGTTGGAAACGATTGGCCTGTTGATTGGTGATCACTTGCAGAAGCTAAAAGAGGTTAGCAATGCCTTTGCATTTGAGAATGGGATAGGGCAACACAAGCGTCCACTTGTGTAGCTGGCATACCTACGAAGAGGGTGCTGAAAAAAGTGGCGCAATTAAACCAGTCAAATATGCCAAAGGAAATCACGCCTATTCTGAACCATTGCCATCTGTCATCGCGATAAACCAACAATCCCAGGTCGTCTTCTGCCTGCACGTGAGGTTATTTAGAGGAGTACACGTCTCCAATGTGTCAACTCTGTGGTTCTCACCTGATCGTGAGTCTTTCGAGAGGATGTACTTACATTCGTCCAAAGTTAGTTGAAGCGGGAATAGTGAGCCATTTTTAAACAACATTTAAAGTTCCATTCTCTGACACCTACAATTACGGCTAAGGGCAAATTTGGGGCCAAAGCACTCATTCCAAATTGGTTCTTATCAAATCAGACACCAGAAGTTATGCGGCGACCTACTTTTGGCAATTGAATTTCCGCGTCACGCATATGTGACGGTGAATGGCAGAAATGGTCGCAACACCAAGTAATGCAGCAAAGAGACCATCTGTGTCAAGGCGACAATAAGAGATGCAACAATGGTCCTGATGCAGAGCCAGCTAACTCTTCACCTTGGAGAAGTTGAATAAGTCGGAGCGATGAGCGAATGGCCTTTACACAGTAGCCTCATTCAAGCTTCAAAAATGTGACGTGCTGATTGGCAAGTGGAAATGGCCTTGGACTTTGCACTTTGGCTAAGCAAAGGTCCACAGCACCGTTTGTCCTCAATCAAATGACCCAACAGCTACCTGAAGGGCGTTGAGTAGACCCTTCGATGCTGTGATGAACCTCGTTGTGGGAGAAGAATTGCCTGGGTGTAGTAGTGAAGAGTGTGGATGTGTGGCCAATGGGTCGCTTAAGGAGCGCACATTCAACGTGTGCGTGTGCACAAAGAATTAGAAATGAGGCCTCATTAATTGCCTTTGCGTTCTGCACCGACGACGGGCTCCACCCACCCTCACCATGCACAAAGCTGCGATGATTGAGGCCAAGCACAACTGCATCGCCAGATTAATCAGAGTTACTGCTGAGTCGTCTACCGCCCTTAAGAGGAGAGCATTTAGGAAGAAATTTGGAACTTGTGCGTCTCTCTGTCCGATGCCTCAGCTGCTATCCTCGTCCCTTCATCTGTCTGCCCAGATGTTGCCACACGCTGCCAATCCATCGCATAGCTATCCACACCACGCCCTGCAGCGACAAGACGTAGTAGAGCAACAAACAACTAAATGTGATTGTGCATTCTCGCGCGCTAGCAGACGTGGGTGAGTGGGCAGGAGGTGGTGTCGAGTCGCTGTAGTCCTCTAAGTGGAGTGCATTGGGATTGTGTTGTGTAGAAGTGGTGCCTGGCTGCCTTCCTGTCCTCATTTTAAGAGGACGCCAGAGGTAGAGCACCCAGTAGGACCGAATGCCTCACGCCTAGACGTCACTCAGATGCCAAGAAGTTCATTTTCATCATTCTTTTGCACGGACAATTTGGTCGTACGGTCAAGTTGTAGAACTACTTGACGAAGAGGGTCGTTGAATCCCAAAATGGGTTGTAGGTCTGCAGGGCGACGGCTTTGGCTAGCTTGAATGCATTAGACAAACTCTAATTAGTGATGAGTGTCACAATGCTTGTTAACTTGGAATTCTTTGCACTCCTCGGAAATGGCCGTGTTGGGCGAGCAGGTCTCCAACTTACTGAGGTGTCTTCTCCACAATGCGAAAGATAGAAGCGTATAGCGCGAATGGGGTGACTTGCGTCGACTTGAGGAATAGCATCAACAGTAGTGATGAGGTGTGTGTTGAGTGGCACAGTGCAACCTTAGGCGGGCCACCGGGGACGGGATGCAGCTGGGAATGGAGGAGGGCGTAGACAAACTCGATCACTTTGCACAGCCCAGAGATCTGACATACGGTCAAGTTGTAGAACTACTTGACGAAGAGGGTCGTTGAATCCCAAAATGGGTTGTAGGTCTGCAGGGCGACGGCTTTGGCTAGCTTGAATGCATTAGACAAACTCTAATTAGTGATGAGTGTCACAATGCTTGTTAACTTGGAATTCTTTGCACTCCTCGGAAATGGCCGTGTTGGGCGAGCAGGTCTCCAACTTACTGAGGTGTCTTCTCCACAATGCGAAAGATAGAAGCGTATAGCGCGAATGGGGTGACTTGCGTCGACTTGAGGAATAGCATCAACAGTAGTGATGAGGTGTGTGTTGAGTGGCACAGTGCAACCTTAGGCGGGCCACCGGGGACGGGATGCAGCTGGGAATGGAGGAGGGCGTAGACAAACTCGATCACTTTGCACAGCCCAGAGATCTGACAGTGGGTGGCGAAATGGGAGTAGATGATGGCGAGGTGGGAGACGGTGGCGCGAGAGGAGTGAGAGGTGGGTGCGCACTGCGATAGCCCTGAAATAAGAGGCTGCAAATTGCAGCTCTTCCCAACGACCCTCACGATACCCAGACAGTGGTGATTAGTGCGGGAATGCTATAGAGGACTAAATGAATCCTTCTGTTGTCTGCAACTTGCCTTCACTTCACTTCCATCTCTCATTTGCCAAGTGAGCGTTTAGGAATCATTTGCCCATTGTGAACTCCTTGATGTACACTGAGGCTGCGACACATAATTGCGTAGGTTCAGTTCGGAGAAATAGAGATGGGTAGCAGTGCTGCCTTTGCCGAAATCTCACTTGTAAAATGGTGCCAAATTGGCGGTGTTATGTGCTTGCGAAGCTCCTTAGGAGAAGGTGGGTTGGTCTCGCTACATAACCTCCACTTCAACGATAGCCAATATACTTCAAAACCATGCCACAGATCTTCAGGACATTGACATTGACGCAGCTTCAGTACCACCACGTGTAGCATTCTGATGGTCTTCAAGGGCATACGAGAAGGGAACGAGCCACTCCTGAGAAGATATCCTAGCTCACGTACAAATTGTTCAAGCCCACCACCTACGTCTCCTCGTTCACCGTTCATGCCTACAAGGTGCTTCTTCCGTGGCGATGGCGACACCGACCACCACTACCCCGAAATGAAGCAGTCCGTTCGATGATAACACACAACGTAGCTCCCTCTTCTACCCCTTCTACCCACGTAAGGTCATGAAGAAGTGAGTCGTGTCTGATCCATGGTGATGGCTGGTCAAGCCGTTGGGGCTCGCCTTAGGTGTGGCCAAGTGTTTCCATTTGGATCAACAATCACTCGTCTCACTCAAACTCGCTCAACGGCCTGACTTGTGGTCCAGATGCAAGAACTTGAACACATTTGAAGCACACTTCAACGGCGTGATCAACAATCACTTCTGATCAGATGAGACTCACTTCATCATGAGCTCTCTTGAGGTTCATTCAGTGTGGTGGGGGTATAAATGGGGCTAGTTGGTAGTGTAAATGCTCACTTCTCTCCTGCAACCCTCAAGGTGGTGGCTGGGTTTTGCACGTTTCAAATGGACGTGGAAGCGATAAAAGCGACACAATTTGCATACTCGACTCTCCCTCAGTCGAGGATTCGTGAGCAGAAGGGAAGAAGTTTGCAGGTAGTGATAATAGGCTCAAGGCAAGACGGTGCGATGCGATGCGATGCCTTTTCGCTCTCCCATGACGACGTTGGTTCTGTATATCCCTACTTACAGGTCTGTCAGTTATTCTGTGCGTATATGCTTTCACATCTGTTCCCCTCCCCTCCCCTCTCCTCCTGCCTTGATATACGTTCCTTCTGTTGTGATTTGAAAGCATTGGAACCTCTCCATGTGCGGCTTTATTAGACTTATGGAAATGGCATTCGAATGCATCAGTGGAGGAGGCAGTGACTGGACTGAAGAGGAACACTGCTGTTTCGGGTACAAAGACGCTTTACCAATCGTGTGATTCTGTATATCCCTACTTACAGGTCTGTCAGTTATTCTGTGCGTATATGCTTTCACATCTGTTCCCCTCCCCTCCCCTCTCCTCCTGCCTTGATATACGTTCCTTCTGTTGTGATTTGAAAGCATTGGAACCTCTCCATGTGCGGCTTTATTAGACTTATGGAAATGGCATTCGAATGCATCAGTGGAGGAGGCAGTGACTGGACTGAAGAGGAACACTGCTGTTTCGGGTACAAAGACGCTTTACCAATCGTGTGGGACGTGATACACTCGGTGCTTTATGTTGATGGTGACCTTAGGGAGGAGGGGAGCCTAACAACACCAAACCACTCCACATGCCCACTCTACTTTTCTAATAAAAGGGTAACGACCTCGACTACAATGAAAAACACTAGTGGCTGTCACGATGCCCAACGTCAATTGTAATGGTTTGACGAAGGCACCAGAAATACTACAGCACTAGCCGGATGAAGCAGAGCCTCGACGTGTGGATCGAGTCTTCTGACGCGCTCATTCGTTTCGATCTCCGCCACGTACGAATTCCAGTCCAAGACCAGGCTTCACCATTGAGGTGTTGTGGCTAATGCTGTTGTTGTTGTTGTTGTTTTTATTAGTAGAGGTGGTGGTGGTGGTAGTGGCAGCAGTAGTTGTGGAAACACGAGGAAGGATGAGTGTGGGAAGGTCCATCATCGCTGTGCTAAGGTGTCGTTCATTGGCATCCTCATCAAGGCCTTCTCCCCGTAATTCAACTTTCATTTCTTACTACATTAATATTGGTTGCATTGTAATGAAGTAGACCTTCCTTGATGTGGCTTGGGTGTGAGAAATCGTGGCAGGTGTGCTGAACATTGTGTTGGTGTACATGCGGAGAGGCAGTCTGAGTGTTGTTAGATGTAAGGATGACGGTTCGTTTGTTGTGGAGAAGGCTTCTGCTGCACGTGGTCAATGTCACCACAGTAATTGGTTTGCGTCACTGAAATGCAGGCAGGTGATGAATGTAGGCAAGCATTGTGAGGCGTAGGCGTGCTGCAGCAGAAATGAACCTCAGGTTCTGTTCTTCTTTCAAGTAATGTCTCAATTCGTCAAGGAGTTGGGTCCACTGGGGGTGGTTCCTCTCATTCTTGACCTATCCGTCAATGTGGCGTCAAATGTGGAGGTATGATAATGAATCATAGCAACAATAAACGGTTAGCCTTGCTGGAGAAGATGAGGAACTAGGTCTCTCCATTGGCAGACCGAGTCGAGTGTTTCGTAAGTCCTTGACGTTAGCAATGATACATTGGTGGAGTTACAGACAGACAAACTGAAAGGCAGCACATGACGAAATTAGAGTTTCATCTCAAATATACGCGCTGCTCGAGCCAGCAAGCGCGACGATAGCTGCACCGAGGTGGCAGGGGAGGACGAGGTGGACGTCGCTGCTGAGTCGTCCTGAGATGTCCACTTCAAGACAGCTGCTGCAGTGGCTCCTGACTGCTGCAAATGATTACTCGTGGTTGAAATGCTCTTGCGAACCAGAGAAGACAAGTTGACGTGAATTGGCTGACGAAGTGGGTCCTCCAGAGTGTCACGCAAGCGTTGGCGTCCCTCCATGCCGCGTCCTCCGAACAAATGGACAGAAATCTTCTCGTTAGTTGCAGTGAGGTGGTTGCGATTTCCGATGCGAAGTCACCGTCCAACAGATCACCAAGCCCTGCTGCTTCATTGCATTCTGCGAACTCTGTGTCAGCCTCAGTTTCTCGTGTACAGGAGTGGTGAGGGAGGCGAAGAATGGTACCTACTCATCGCTACTTCTGGCTGGTATTTTACAGACGATGCAAGCATGAGTTTGGAGAGCTGTTAGTGTCTCAGCCTCCTACTCCTCCATTGCAGAAATGATCAACTTCCTTTAGCTCGGCATTATGGTTAGAGGCTTCGATTTATCCATCAAATCTTGTCGGAAAAGCTGTAGGTAGTGTTCAACATCGGTACTTGATGCCGACCACATGGAGGGACAATCGTTGCCCTCCTTTCGTGATGTGGACTGCTGAGTTTTGCTAAGTGCTTCACGTGCTGGCATCTCACGTGGATGTTTCCTCAGTATTAGAGCACCGAGTGAAGCGATTGTGGCCGCCGACAATGAGCAGGAGGAGGAGGAGAAGAAGGCGGCGGAAGCAATGCTTGTTCGGTCGTCGTTATGCACCAACGTCTACCCAAGGGGAGATAGACAAACACAGTAGTTCAGTCAAAACCATGCTGTTTGAAGACAACACAAACCAACTTTTAGCTTACCACAATGAGAGGAGTCGAGTTGGGTCTCGGGATCACTTGCATTGTCCTCTTCTATTTCCTCGCACTCATCTATGCTGTCGCCTTCAATCAAAAGCACCTCCGCCTCATCATCGTCGCTGTCTTCTTCCTCCTCGTCTACAGCCATTCCATCACATGAAGCCGACTTTGATGTAATGCTGGAAGCCGAGGAGGCGGTACGAATCCTTGAGTTATTATCACCGGTTCCATGAAGGAAGAGGAAGTTGTCGGCACTGGAGCTGTGCTGAGTGCGACAAGGGGAAAGTGGAGGCACCTCTTGATTTTGTTGAGCTTGTGGTGGGTCTGGGGAGACTGTGTGCATCTTAGACCCCTTACCAGGTCGATCCGGACGTCGGAATTCACCTGGAGTTGCCCCCAACTCGCGTGGCTCACCAGAGAGTTCTAGCAGTTTCTGCTTAGAACTAACATTCTCGATGTCCAGGTCTTCTAACCTCGACCTTTGCAAAAGACAGCACAGTATGCGGTTGCATATTCCACATTTATGGTTTAACATGCGTCAACTTACTGAGGCGTGGTAAGGAGGGAGGATGTGATCCAACTCTGTCTGGCTCCTTTGAAGTCAAAGTCAAGGCGACTGTGATGGGACTGAGGAGGAACACTGTTGTTTCTCTATGGAACCGCTTTACCAATTGTGTAGGAATATTATGGAATCACGAACTGTAAATATTGGAGTATCAGCGAAGCGAAGCTCGTATTTGGTGTGGAAAGAAGAGAAATCCAAGAAGAGATACATTTGGGGCTTTGTATTGCCGGAGACCTCAGGGAGGAGTGGGACCCCACCAAGCCCAAATCACTCCACTCCACACTTGTGGCTATCACGGCTCTCGAACGATCGTAGTGGTTTGGGAAAAATGCAGCAGAAATTGCACAGCAGAGCAGAGCAGAGCCTGCAAACGTGGACAGAGTCTTCTAGCACGCGCATTCCCCTCGTTTTCCAGCCAGTGGAGAGAGAGTCATGAGAACTTGGTCTCTGGATGTGTCCTGGTGTTGGTGGTGGAAGGGGCACGAGGAAGGATGAGTGTGGAAAGCTGCATCGTCACGGTGCTAAGGTGTCGTCAATGCCTTTTTGCCTTGACTTCTTTCACAAACGTTCACTGCAAGGAAGATGCCACTGGGGAGTCAAAGTATAAACATTTTTAGTAGGGTTTCCTTCTAAGCGATAAATTGCAGTGCTCATTCAACAGAGAGTAGGTGACTGTCCAAGTCAGCCTCTACATCCACATTCGCACTGCCTTCTTCTTTGTCCGACTTCTCCCGCCCGAACTACTAAGTCACAACATCGAGCGTGCAAAGCCAAACATTCTTGACTGAGTTCTCAATACCACTCCAACCTAATTTTATGATGGGTTCTGAAGGTATATTGGAGAATATGCAAAGTCACTAGATGGAAGTAGACTCCCACATTCGTCTGCTTCACAAATTCTGCACTAACTATGCTGCACACCAGGAACACTTAGATGGATCTCGACGCTAGTGTCGACCTTAACTCCCAAGTGTGTGTGTTGACACTCACTGGCTGCTTGTGCTTCCGAAAAGCAGACTGCAGATTGACCAAGTGGGGATGCCAATGCTCAGTCCAATTGCTTCTATCATGACCACGCTAAGGGAATCTCCTGCTAAGAAGGAATGAGGAATGAGGATAGCATTTGCCCAGATTGTTCAGATTGTTCAGCCCACTACGACGACCACACTATCAACCGCACAACTGCATGAAATATCAATGCCCTAGGAGGAAAGCATCCAAATCGCCGTCTCAACGATGCGAATCGGCACGCAGATGCGGATGTCTGCAACACATGCCACGCACATGAGCAGGGGAGGTGGGAGAAGGGGAGAAGGAAGGAGGCTTTGCAGGGCTATGTGGATCTTGCCATCGCAGGGCCTTCACTGTGCAACTGAGAGATTGTGTGAACAGAGGAGCAGTGACGGAGTTAATCTGTGAAGAAGTTGAACGTGAGAGATGGTGGTTGTGGTGTTGTCTCGCAATGTGTGCTGCAGGTGTGGGCTTCCAGTGTGGGCACGGTGTACCGAGTTCCGCAATTTCACCCACTGGCCATGGTTGGTGGAGCCGTCTGCACGACTGCTGACTTCGTTTCCTCGCAACGCCGCATGTATAACGTGTGATTTGCTCGCTTGCAGGAAGTTCACTTACGGTTGTCATGATAGAAGCAAGAGGACTAAGCCTTGGCATCCTGATGTGGTCAATCGCTAACATGCTGTTTGCAATCACCACCAGTCGGTGAGTGTCAGCTGCCCGTTCGTCACCATTGATGTGTGAGTTTGTATATTCGGTGTGTTTGGCATTCCACCGAAGATGCCCTCCAAACCAGTGATGAAGTACTTGGGGTTGGCGATGACAGGTGTGAGGTTGGTGGCACCACAGCGATGTTTCCTCACGACCGTTGAGCATAGCACTGCACGAGGCGATCGAGCCGTTGGTGGGCGAGTGAAATGAGGATGTTGGAGCAGAGCACAAATGCGGTTGGTGAATCTGCGCTCCAGTCAGTCGTCTTCCCTCCACTGTTCGTCGTGCCTTGTTTGTTCACTCCTTACTCCTGTCCCTTCTCACCTGAAGGGAATGTCACCTGACCGCGTCAATGTTGTCCCTCTGCAGTGGCATCTTTCCGGCAGTTCTGTGCCGCCGTCATTGCCACCCTCGTGGGTGTGGTCATCTTCAAGGAAATCAAGGTTTGCCTGCTTTATATGCACGCCTATCCTTGAGCCGTCCAAATGCCTGTAATCCTAACCCTCCGTTCCTTTTTCTCTCTATCTCTCTCTAAACGCACAGGACAAGCGCAACTTCATGATTCTGGGTGTGTGGCAATGTGTGTCACGTGTATTGGCATCCTCATCAACGCCTTCTCTCTGTGGTGCGACTCACCATTCATTGTAGTAAATTAATTCTCATAGCAGCGAATTGAAGTAGACTTCCTGCCTTCTCTAATGCGGTTTGGGTGGCAGAAACCTTAGCGGATGCGCTGAGGATTGAAGACAGCCCGGGCGTTGCATGCTGTCAACCAGGTCTACTGTTCCACTTTACTTTGGGTTGGAAGCGACCATGTCAATAGTCATAAAACTGTGGGTTGTAGGTGTGCTCCAGTGGGAAGAGGCCTCACGTTCTATTGTTCTTTTGAAGGATGTATGAGGTGGTTGAGAAGTGAGTCTCGGGATCACTTGCATTGTCCTCTTCTATTTCCTCGCACTCATCTATGCTGTCGCCTTCAATCAAAAGCACCTCCGCCTCATCATCGTCGCTGTCTTCTTCCTCCTCGTCTACAGCCATTCCATCACATGAAGCCGACTTTGATGTAATGCTGGAAGCCGAGGAGGCGGTACGAATCCTTGAGTTATTATCACCGGTTCCATGAAGGAAGAGGAAGTTGTCGGCACTGGAGCTGTGCTGAGTGCGACAAGGGGAAAGTGGAGGCACCTCTTGATTTTGTTGAGCTTGTGGTGGGTCTGGGGAGACTGTGTGCATCTTAGACCCCTTACCAGGTCGATCCGGACGTCGGAATTCACCTGGAGTTGCCCCCAACTCGCGTGGCTCACCAGAGAGTTCTAGCAGTTTCTGCTTAGAACTAACATTCTCGATGTCCAGGTCTTCTAACCTCGACCTTTGCAAAAGACAGCACAGTATGCGGTTGCATATTCCACATTTATGGTTTAACATGCGTCAACTTACTGAGGCGTGGTAAGGAGGGAGGATGTGATCCAACTCTGTCTGGCTCCTTTGAAGTCAAAGTCAAGGCGACTGTGATGGGACTGAGGAGGAACGCTGTTGTTTCTCTATGGAACCGCTTTACCAATTGTGTAGGAATATTATGGAATCACGAACTGTAAATATTGGAGTATCAGCGAAGCGAAGCTCGTATTTGGTGTGGAAAGAAGAGAAATCCAAGAAGAGATACATTTGGGGCTTTGTATTGCCGGAGACCTCAGGGAGGAGTGGGACCCCACCAAGCCCAAATCACTCCACTCCACACTTGTGGCTATCACGGCTCTCGAACGATCGTAGTGGTTTGGGAAAAATGCAGCAGAAATTGCACAGCAGAGCAGAGCAGAGCCTGCAAACGTGGACAGAGTCTTCTAGCACGCGCATTCCCCTCGTTTTCCAGCCAGTGGAGAGAGAGTCATGAGAACTTGGTCTCTGGATGTGTCCTGGTGTTGGTGGTGGAAGGGGCACGAGGAAGGATGAGTGTGGAAAGCTGCATCGTCACGGTGCTAAGGTGTCGTCAATGCCTTTTTGCCTTGACTTCTTTCACAAACGTTCACTGCAAGGAAGATGCCACTGGGGAGTCAAAGTATAAACATTTTTAGTAGGGTTTCCTTCTAAGCGATAAATTGCAGTGCTCATTCAACAGAGAGTAGGTGACTGTCCAAGTCAGCCTCTACATCCACATTCGCACTGCCTTCTTCTTTGTCCGACTTCTCCCGCCCGAACTACTAAGTCACAACATCGAGCGTGCAAAGCCAAACATTCTTGACTGAGTTCTCAATACCACTCCAACCTAATTTTATGATGGGTTCTGAAGGTATATTGGAGAATATCCAAAGTCACTAGATGGAAGTAGACTTCCTGCCTTCTCTGATGTGGCTTGGGTGCCAGAAGCCTTGGCGGATGTGCTGAGGATGCTGCTAGATTCTGTGATAAGCATTCCTTTGTTGCGGAGAAGTCTTTTTTTGCATAGAGATAACCACACTTACTATTCCGTTTTATTTTGTGGTGGTAGCGGTCATGGCACCGTGGGCACCAGTATTTCACTAAGAATGTCACCTCAGTATTTGCTGTAGGTCACTGCAGTGCAGACGGGTCATGGATGTAGACGAGCATTGTGGTTCGTAGGTGTGCTCGAGTGGAAGGAGGCCTCAAGTTCCACTGTTCTTTCAAAGAGTTTATGAGGTCCTTAGGAAGTGCGAGTTACCGGGCGTGGTTCGCTCCATATTTTTGAAGCCACTGCCAACGTGCCGGTTGTTGTTGTCGCCATCAAATTTGCGTCCAAATCGGGGGCGCTGCAGTGAAACTTACTGGTGAAAATGAAGCAACATGCCTCTCCATTGGCAGACCGAATCAACCAACGGATATTGCAGCTGTCCCTAACGTAGGTGGCGAGGGTGTGATGGAGACGAAAGCTGACAACTGCATTGCCAGTGACCCTGTTCTTGCCCTATTTTGTGGCATGCACTG
>LWMJ02000606.1:22963-40228 GCA_001693035.2 Taenia asiatica
CTTAACCNGCAATGGTGTGTTGACACTCACTGACTGCTTGTGCATCCGAAAAGCAGACTGAAGATTGACATAGTGGCGATGCCAATGCCCAGTCCGATTGCTTCAATGATGACCATGGCGAGGGAATCTCCTGCTAAGAAGGAAATGTCAGATAGGGCTTGTGTTGTTCTGAAGTACGAATCTAGCACTTGCCAAGGCAGTACAGCACTGACCGTGGATGTCGGAGCCGTCTGGGCAACTGTTAACTTCGTTTCCTCACAACGCCGCATGTCTAGTACATGATTAGCTTGCTTGCAGGAAATGCCCTCATGGTTGTCATGATAGAGGCGATCGCACTAAGCCTTGGCATCTTCATATGGTCAATCGCTAACATGCTGTTTGCAATCACCACCAGTCGATGAGTGTCAGCTGCCTATTCGTCACCATCAATGCATGTGTTTGTAGATTCGGTGTGTTTGACTTTCCACCAGAGATGCTTTCTAAGCTGCTGATGAACCAGGTGGGGGTAGCGATGGCCAATGTGAGGTTGGTGGCACCACAGGGATGTTCACTCAAGACATTGGTGATCAAGCCATTGGAAAAGGAGGAGGAGGTGGTGGTGAGGTGAGATGAGGATGCTGAAGCAGAGCACAAATGCGGTTCTTGCATCCGCGGTCCAATCACTCATCTTCCCTCCACTGTTAGTCGTGACTTGTCAGTTCACTCCTGTCCCTTCCCACCGGAGGAGAATGTTACCACGGTGCCTTAATGCTGCCTCTCTGTGGTGGCATCTTCCTGGCAAATCTGTGCCGTCTTCACTGCCTCCCTCTCGAGTGTGGTCATCTTCAGAGAAATCAAGGTTTGTCCGCTTCATGTGCATGCCTATCCTTGAGTCGTGCAAATGCCTGCAATCATAACTCACCATCTTTCTCCCTCTCTCTCTCTCTCGCTCGGGACGTACAGGGCAAGCGCAACTTCATCATTTTGGCATCCTCGTCACCGCCTTCTCTCTGTGATACAACTTACCCTTTATTGTAATAAATTGGTAGTCATAACACCAAATCGAAGTGGACTTTCTGCCTTTTCTGGTGTGGCTCGGGGACCAGAAGCCTTGGCGAGAGTGCAGAAGGCTGAAGAGAGCCCGTGTGTTGTTAGATTCTGTGATGATGATCCCTTTATGAGATGAGGATGCTGAAGCAGAGCACAAATGCGGTTCTTGCATCCGCGGTCCAATCACTCATCTTCCCTCCACTGTTAGTCGTGACTTGTCAGTTCACTCCTGTCCCTTCCCACCGGAGGAGAATGTTACCACGGTGCCTTAATGCTGCCTCTCTGTGGTGGCATCTTCCTGGTAAATCTGTGCCGCCTTCGCTGCCTCCCTCTCGGGTGTGGTCATCTTCAAGGAAATCAAGGTTTGTCCGCTTCATGTGCATGCCTATCCTTGAGTCGTGCAAATGCCTGCAATCATAACTCACCATCTTTCTCCCTCTCTCTCTCTCTCTCTCTCTCTCTCTCGGGACGTAAAGGGCAAGCGCAACTTCATCATTTTGGCATCCTCGTCAAGAATTTCCAACGTTCCGCCATTTGGTAGTGGAGGTACATGGCAAGAATGCTTGGCTGTTTTGTGAGTTTCTCAGCAGCTGCACAGCAAGCCGCAGGCTCGCAGCAAGATGATGGCTATCGCGCAAGTCTAAGGCAGCAATCTTTCACTGATTCTATGTGTAAACTTGGTCTTGACTGAATCGGATCTGAGGCCACACTTCTTGGCCCACCATGGGAGGGTGTGGTAAGTAGCCTCTCGACGAAGCACCGCTAACACCAGAGACGTCAGCTTTGCATACTCGACTGTCCCTCAGTCAAGGATTCGTGAGCAGTTGGTGATAACAGGCTCAAGGCAAGATGATGCGATGCGATGCGATGCGATGCGATGCACATCAACGCTTTCTCTCTGTAATGCAACCCACCTTTCATAAAAATAAACTAATTGTTTTAAAAGCAAATCTTAGTAGACTGCCTGTCTTCTCTGGTGTGTTTTGAGTACCAGAAGCCTAGGCGCATGTGCTGAATACTTAAGACATGTGAGGATTACATAGTACTTGGTGCAGGTTACTGCAATGTGGGCCGGTCATGGATTTGGGCCAGCATTGTGAGGCTTTGATGTGCTCCAGTGCAAAGAGTGTGTGGTGGTGAAGTTAACCATTAATTAACGGTCCCCATCGGCAGACTGATTGGAGACTTGGATCCACCGACTGCGCTTAGCACTGATGGAGAATGTGTGATGAAATTAAAAACTGAAATGCTCTAAATTAACAGACAGATGGAAGTCGTCTTGTGTTTGATGCTTTCCGCCTAACATGTCTCCACCTCATAACATGCCACCCAATGCATAGTCAGAACGGATGAGTTGAGTTGGAAGAAAGTCAAACCCTAACATGATTGCATAATGTAAGACGCCCTGTCTCATGCTACAAGGCTGACACGTGGGAGGATTGGGTCTCGAGGGTGGAAGGATAGAGAAAGGAGGAGACATTTGCTGCTTCAAGACCACCGTCACACTCCGCGTTTGCGCAATTCGCCTAATCCAAGGGGTGCTCGTCACAACTTCTTGACTTTCGAGTGTGCAAATCCCGTGAGAGATCGAGTGCTCAATCCTGAGCCTCAGTGGAGGAGTCGAGGCCGCTTCTAGAGGCAAAGGCTGATAACGCCTCCGAACTTGGAGTTGGCAGCAGGATTTGGGAAGTGTCGTGGAAGCATTATGGGTGACTGAAATCGCGGTCACTTTAATTGTCAAACATTTTGGGAGAATTTCCAACGTTCCGCCATTTGGTAGTGGAGGTACATGGCAAGAATGCTTGGCTGTTTTGTGAGTTTCTCAGCAGCTGCACAGCAAGCCGCAGGCTCGCAGCAAGATGATGGCTATCGCGCAAGTCTAAGGCAGCAATCTTTCACTGATTCTATGTGTAAACTTGGTCTTGACTGAATCGGATCTGAGGCCACACTTCTTGGCCCACCATGGGAGGGTGTGGTATGTAGCCTCTCGACGAAGCACCGCTAACACCAGAGACGTCGGCTTTGCATACTCGACTGTCCCTCAGTCAAGGATTCGTGAGCAGTTGGTGATAACAGGCTCAAGGCAAGATGATGCGATGCGATGCGATGCGATGCGATGCGATGCGATGCGATGCGATGCGATGCCTTTTCGCTCTCTTATGGCGACGTTGGTACTGTATATCCCTACTTACAGATCTGTCAATTATTCTGTGCGTATATGCTTTCACATCTGTTCCCCTCCCCTCCCCTCTCCTCCTGCCTTGATATACGTTCCTTCTGTTGTGATTTGAAAGCATTGGAACCTCTCCATGTGCGGCTTTATTAGACTTATGGAAATGGCATTCGAATGCATCAGTGGAGGAGGCAGTGACTGGACTGAAGAGGAACACTGCTGTTTCGGGTACAAAGACGCTTTACCAATCGTGTGGGACGTGATACACTCGGTGCTTTATGTTGAAGGTGACCTTAGGAGGAGGGGACCATAACAACACCAAACCACTCCACATGCCCACTCTACTTTTCTACAAAAGGGTAGCGACCTCGACTACAATGAAAAACACTAGTGGCTGTCACGATGCTCAACGTCAATTGTAATGGTTTGACGAAGGCACCAGAAATACTACAGCACTAGCAGGATGAAGCAGAGCCGCGACGCGTGGTTCGAGTCTTCTGGCGCGCTCATTCGCTTCAATCTCCACCACGTACGAATTCCTGTTTAACACCGTGCTCCACCTATAAGGTGTTGTTGTTGCTTTTAGTAGAGGTGGTGGTGGTGGCAGTGGCGATGGTGGTTGCGGAAACACGGGGAAGGACGATTTTGGAAAGCAGCGTCGTCGCTGTGCTAAGGTATCGTGGACGCATTTCACCTTAACTTCTTTCCAAAAAGTCCACTGTGAACACTCCAATATTAGATAATGCTGTCTACCAAATCAAGTGCTTCGCGACCTACTATGCTATTGCCCTGCGACTCCTTCAACGCATTTGACGTGGCGGTGGACTTGCAGTACCTAATATCCTCGGCACCAACTCAGGTAAGTCCCAATATCTGCATTCGTCCCTTTCCTCCTCAACTCACTTTGTGGATGCAGCACAGAACGATGACACTGCCGAGAAGATATCCTATCTCGCGTACAGCTTGTTCAAACCCACCACCTACGTCTCCTCCTTCACCGTTCATGCCTACAAGGTGTTCTTCCGTGGCGATGGCGACACCGACCACCACTACCCCAAAATGAAGCAGTCCGTTCGATGATAACACACTGCCTAGCTCCCTCTTCTACCCTTATCATGAATTCACCCCACGTAAGGTCATGGAGGAGTGAGTCGCGTCTGGTCCAAAGTGATGGCTGGTCAAGCCGTTGAGGCTCGCCTTAGGTGTGGCCAAGTGTTTGCATTTGGACCAACAGTCACTCGTCTCACTCGAACTCGCACATCGGCCTGACTTGTGGTCCAGATGCAAGAACTTGAACACATTTGAAGCGCACTTCAACGGCGTGATCAACAATCACTTCTGATCAGAAGAGACTCAATTCGTCACGATCTCTCTTGAGGTTCATTCAGTGTGGTGGGGGTATAAATGGGGCTAGTTGGTGGTGTAAATGCTCACTTCTCTCTTGCGACCCTCAAGGTGGTGGCTGAGCTTTCAACGTTTCAAATGGACGTGGAAGCGATAAAAGCGACACAGAACGTGGCATGTGGGTGTGCGAGCAACCGTATTCTCGGCAACCGTCCTGTTGGAGAAAATGAATTATAGAGAACAGGAGAGTGGTAAGTTTGCCAGCGCTAGTGCTCAAATGCAAGCCTTGAGAAGAATGCAGTGGATAACGCCTGCTTCCAACCATACACTACATTCGCCGATTTTTAATCAACAATCTTGGAAGTGAAGACAAATGGAGAAGGCAACCATCGGATATGCTGGCACACCTATTCGGAGGAAGGAGAGTTATTTCCGCCCAATTCCACGGTCCAGGCATTCGACTTCTTGTCCAAATCTACACATTACTGCCACAAAGCACTAATTGTGCTGCACACCAAATGCGCTTGCACGGATTTCGGCGCTAGTGTCGAGCTTAACCAGCAATGGTGTGTTGACACTCACTGACTGCTTGTGCATCCGAAAAGCAGACTGAAGATTGACTTAGTGGCGATGCCAATGCCCAGTCCGATTGCTTCAATGATGACCATGGTGAGGGAATCCTGCTAAGCAGGAAATGTCGGATAGGGCTTGTGTTGTTCTAAAAGTTCGAATCTAGCACTTGCCAAGGCAGTACAGCACTGACCGTGGTTGTCGGAGCCGTCTGGGCATCTGTCAACTTCGTTTCCTCACAACGCCGCATGTCTAGTACATGATTAGCTTGCTTGCAGGAAATGCCCTCATGGTTGTCATGATAGAGGCGATCGCACTAAGCCTTGGCATCTTCATATGGTCAATCGCTAACGTGCTGTTAGGATTCACCACCAGTCGGCTCGGTGTATCTGGCATTTCACCGAAGATCCCCTCCAAACCGGTGACGAACTACGTGGGGGTAGCGATCGCAGTTGTTTCATTTACACCGTTGAGCATTGCATTGTACATGGCGATCAAGCCGTCGGAGGATGATGACAAGTCAGAAGAGGAGGAGATGTGGTGTGCCGGTCAGATGAGGATGTTGAGGCGGAGCATAAATGCGATCCGTGCATCTGCGGTCCAGTCAGTCTCTGTTCATCGTGCCCTGTTAGTTGATGACTGTCCCTTCTCGCCGAAGTGGAATCTTCCTGCCAATTCTGTGCCACCGTCGTTACGCCTTGCGTGTGTGGTCATCTTCAAGGAAATCGAGGTTTGTCCCCCTTATATGTACGCCTATCCTTGAGTCGTCCAAATGCCTTCAATCCTAACTCACCGTCTTTCTCTCTCTCTCTCTCTCTCTCTCTTGGGACGTGCAGGGCAAGCGCAACTTCATCATTCTGTGTGTGTGACAATGTGTGTCACGTGTACTGGCACCCTCATCTATCTGCAATAAATAATAATAAACAATAATAATAAATCAAATCGTGGTATGCTTCCTGCCTTCTCTAGTGTGGTTTGGTTTGGCGAGTGTGCTAAAGACTGAAGGGATCCTTGGTGTTGTTAGATTCTGTGGTGCGAATTCCCTTGGTGTGGAGAACGAATGCGTTCAGTCGAAAGAGAGCCAAATTCTTACACGATTTTAAAAATTAAGATGCCTCACTTCATGCTGCAAGGTCTCTAGGGTGAAGAGAGAGAAAGGAGGAGGCGTTTGCGCAATTCGCCTAATCCAAGGAGTGCTTGTCACAACTTCTTGACAAATCTCGTGAGAGATCGAGTGCTCAATCCTGAGCCACGATGGAGGCGCTGAGGCTACGTTGGGGCCGGCGATGGCAGTTGTGAGGTTGGTGGCACCAAGACCGTTGTGCATTGCACTGTACGCAGCGATCAAGCCGTTGGAGGAGAAATGTGTGTGGCATTCTCATCAACGCTTTCTCTCTGTAATGCAATCCTCTTTTTATTAAAACAAACTGATAGTTGTAAAAGCAAATTTGCCATGAACTTGGATTAGTCCAGTGGCGCCTACCTCCACTAGCACGGTCACTGGCAGAGCGTAAGAGAACGAAGCTGCAGCCACAGCGCAGATGACATTAGCCATCCAGACAGCCTCAATCGTGACCCACAAACAATAGTGAAGCACATGCCACACCCATCGCACTGACCCAAAGCCGTTTGTCTCGTATGAGTCACTGCAACTAACAGCCACCGATGACATGGCGATGCATTGTCACGCCTGTTTGAGTTGTGACCTCAGACACAAAAGTAGTCGATTCATTTCCATGCTCTCACATAACTTCATAGCTGTCGAATACCCAGCACCATTGTCTCCTTTCCAAAACATCTGCAGCATGCCATACGCAGACTTGTCTCACCCTTCGTGAGCATATCGTTTGCCTGTGGGTTTCGACGTTAGTGATTAGTTGTTGCCAACACGTGTTTGGGTGACATTTTAATCTGTCAGAGGATTAATGAAATCCTCATCACAGAATCTAGCAACATTTGGGCTGTCTTCAATCCTCTGCACATCCGTCAAGGCTTCTGGTACCCAAATCACGCCAGAGAAAGCAGGAAGTCTACTTCGAATTGGTGCTATGGATACTAATTTACTACGAGGAAAGGAAGGCTGTATTACAGAGACACGTGACACACATTGCCACATCGAGGATGATGAAATTGCGCTTGCCTGTACGTCAAAAACGAGAGAGGGAGAGAGGTGAATGGAGAGTTAAGATTGCAGGCATTTGGATGGCTCAAGGATAGGCATGCATATAAAGCGGAAGAAGAACAACCTGTGGACATGTCGGCATACCTATCCAAAGGAAGGACTGTATGTCAAAATCTGCACATTACTGCCACACAGCATTAACTATGCTGCACACCAGAAGCACTTACACGGATTTCGACGCTAGTGTCGAGCACAACTCCCAAGTGTGTGTTGACACTCGCTGACTGCTTCTGCTTCGTTGATGGCAACCATGTGGGAGTCTTGTACAAAGAGTAAAATGCCAGATAGGGCTTGTTTTGTTCTCAAAGAAAGAAGTTAGTTCTGCCCACTCTAGCGAAGGAGGTGGAACTGCGGAACTGTCTACAACGACCACAATATTAACTGCACAACTGCACCAAATATCAATGCTCCAGGAGGAAGACCTCCACATTGCCGTCTCAACGATGCCAATTGGCACGCGAATGTCCATAATGCATGCTGCGTACAGGACCATGTGCATCTTGCCATCGCAAGGTCTTCATCGTGCAAGTGAGAGATTGTGTGAACAGGAGAACAGTGACGGAGTTAATGTGTGAAGAAGTTGAACATGGGAGATGGTGGTTGCAGTGTTGCCTCGCAATGTGTGTCGCAGGTGTGGACTTGCAGTGGCTCATGTGCATGGCAGTCCTAATCGTGTGTGTGGTGGTTCAGTTAATGTTGGGGGCGTTGTAGCGTGTTCCGCAGTTCCACTCACTGGCTGTGGTTGGCAGAACTGTCTGTGCGAGTGCTAACTTCCTTTCCCCGCAATGCCACAAATCCGACGTGTGATTTGCTTGCTTGCAGAAATATGGTCAATCGCTAACATGCTGTTTGCAATCACCACCAGTCGGTGAGTGTCAGCTGCCCAATCGTCACCATTGATGCGTGCGTTTGGAGATTCTGTTTGTTTTGCATTTCACCGAAGATGCATTCTAAATCGGTGATGAACTACGTGGAGGTAGCGATGGCAGTTGTGAAGTTGGTGGCACCACCACAATGTCTCATCAGGACCGTTGAGTATTGCACTGCACGCGGCGATCAAGTCGTTGGAGGATGATGGGAAGTGGGAGGAGAAGGATGAGGACGAGGAGGTGGTTATGGTGGTTGTGGGCGGGTTAGATGAGGATGCTGAGGCAGAGTACAAATGGGATCCGTGCATCCGCGGTCCAGTGCAGTTCACTTTCGTCCCTTCTCACCTGACGAGAATGTTACATAAGCGCGTTAATGTTGCCCCTCTGTACTGACATCCTCCTGGCGATCCCGTCATCTACATTCAGAACATAGTGGATGGTGCTAGACAGGCGGGTTTGGACTACGTCTTTGCCAACTTCGTGGGCATATGGATGGCGTCGACGGTAATCTTTGTGCTGTACGCACTGATGAAGCGCAACCAGCCCTGGTTCCCTGCCAAACAGGCCATAGTGCCGTCGCTGCTGAGTGGCATACTGTGGGGTGTGGCGCAGTCCTCGTGGTTCATCGCCAATGCTGCCCCGGGTGGACCCATCACATCACTATATGTCTGGCCGTCATTGCCACCCTCGTGCGTGTGGTCATCTTCATGGAAATCAAGGTTTGTCCACCTTATATTTGCACGTCTATCCTTGTGTCGTCCAAATGCCTGCAATCCTAACTCACCGCCTCTCACTCTCTTTCTCTGGACGTGCAGGGCAAGCGCTACTTCACCATTCTGCGTGTGAGGCAATGTGTGTCACGTTTATTGGCATCCGCATCAACGCCTTTTCCCCGTAATTCAACTTTCATTTCAATACATTAATATTGGTTGCATTGTAATGAAGTAGACCTTACCCGGGTGGACCCATCACATCACTATATGTCTGGCCGTCATTGCCACCCTCGTGCGTGTGGTCATCTTCATGGAAATCAAGGTTTGTCCACCTTATATTTGCACGTCTATCCTTGTGTCGTCCAAATGCCTGCAATCCTAACTCACCGCCTCTCACTCTCTTTCTCTGGACGTGCAGGGCAAGCGCTACTTCACCATTCTGCGTGTGAGGCAATGTGTGTCACGTTTATTGGCATCCGCATCAACGCCTTTTCCCCGTAATTCAACTTTCATTTCAATACATTAATATTGGTTGCATTGTAATGAAGTAGACCTTCCTTGATGTGGCTTGGGTGTGAGAAATCGTGATAGGTGTGCTGAACATTGTGTTGGTGTACATGCGGATGAAAGGATGACGGTTCGTTTGTTGTGGAGAAGGCTTCTGCTGCACGTGGTCAATGTCACCACAGTAATTGGTTTGCGTCACTGAAATGCAGGCAGGTGATGAATGTAGGCAAGCATTGTGAGGCGTAGGCGTGCTGCAGCAGAAATGAACCTCAGGTTCTGTTCTTCTTTCAAGTAATGTCTCAATTCGTCAAGGAGTTGGGTCCACTGGGGGTGGTTCCTCTCATTCTCGACCTATCCGTCAATGTGTCAAATGTGGAGGTATGAAAATGAAGCATAGCAACAATAAAGGATATTAGGTTCTGCAGGTCTACCTTTACGTCAAATGTGATGGGAGAGTCGGAGGCGGCACTTGATTTGGTAAGCATTATTATCTAATATTAGGGTATTCGCAGTGGACTTTTGGAAAAGAAGTTAATGTGAAACGCATCCACGACACCTTAGCATGGCGACGATGGACCTTCCCACACCCATCCTTCCTCGTGTTTCCACAACTACTGCCGCCACTACCACCACCACCTCTACTAATAAAAACAGCAACAACAACAACAGCAGCATTAGCAACAACACCTCAATGGTGAAGCCTGGTGTTGGACTGGAACTCGTACGTGGCAGAGAACGAAGCGAATGAGCGCGCCAGAAGACTCGGTCCACACGTCGAGGCTCTGCTTCATCCTGCTAGTGCTGTAGTATTTCTGGTGCATTCGTCAAACCATTACAATTGACGTTGAGCGTCGTGACAGCCACCAGTGTTTTCGTTGTAGTCGAGGTCGGTACCCCTTTGTAGAAAAGTAGAGTGGGCATGTGGAGTGGTTCGGGGTTGTTATGGTCCCCTCCTCCTAAGGTCACCTTCAACATAAAGCACCGAGTGTATCACGTCCCACACGATTGGTAAAGCGTCTTTGTACCCGAAACAGCAGTGTTCCTCTTCAGTCCAGTCACTGCCTCCTCCACTGATGCATTCGAATGCCATTTCCATAAGTCTAATAAAGCCGCACATGGAGAGGTTCCAATGCTTTCAAATCACAACAGAAGGAACGTATATCAAGGCAGGAGGAGAGGGGAGGGGAGGGGAACAGATGTGAAAGCATATACGCACAGAATAATTGACAGATCTGTAAGTAGGGATATACAGAACCAACGTCGCCATAAGAGAGCGAAAAGGCATCGCATCGCATCGCATCGCATCGCATCATCTTGCCTTGAGCCTGTTATCACCAACTGCTCACGAATCCTTGACTGAGGGACAGTCGAGTATGCAAAGCCGACGTCTCTGGTGTTAGCGGTGCTTCGTCGAGAGGCCACCTACCACACCCTCCCATGGTGGGCCAAGAAGTGTGGCCTCAGATCCGATTCAGTCAAGACCAAGTTTACACATAGAATCAGTGAAAGATTGCTGCCTTAGACTTGCGCGATAGCCATCATCTTGCTGCGAGCATGCGGCTTGCTGTGCAGCTGCTGAGAAACGCACACAACAGCCAAACAGGCATTCTTGCCGTGTACCTCCACTACCAAATGGCACAATGTTATAAGTTCTCCCAAAATGTTTGACAATTAAGGTGACCGCGATTTCTGTCACCCATAGTGTTTCCACGACACTTCACAAATCCTGCTGCCAACTCCGACTTCAGAGAAGTAGCCTCAGCTCCTCCATCGAGGCTCAGGATTGAGCACCCGATCTCTCACGGGATTTGCACACTGGAATGGCAAGAAGGGTGACAAGCATTGCTTTCATAAGGCGAATTGTGCAAACGCGGAGTGTGACGGTGGTCTTAAAGCAGCACTGTCTCCTCCTTTCTCTCTCCCTCCCACCCCCGAGACCCAATCGTCCCACGTGTCAGCCTTGCAGCATGAGGTAACGCGTCCTATATTATGAGATCGTGTAGGAGTTCGGCTTTCTTCCAACTGACTTCATCCGTTCTGACAATGTATTGAGGGAGGAGAAGACGAGGAATGTTCTGGCGTTCAGATAAGCAATGATAACCTTCTAAACGAGGATTCTTTGCACTGGACTACACTATAGCCTCACAATGCTTGCCTACATCCATGACCTGCCCATATTGCAGCAACCCACACCAAATACTGAGGCGACATTCCAGACAACCTACTGGTGCCCACGTTGATGTGATCGCTACCACCACAAAATAAAGTAAAACAGTAAACCTCGTTGAATGCATACGACAAAAGCCTCCTACACGCTAAAGGGATCATCATCACAGAATCTAACAACACACGGGCTCTCTTCAGCCTTCTGCACTCTCGCCAAGGCTTCTGGTCCCCGAGCCACACCAGAAAAGGCAGAAAGTCCACTTCGATTTGGTGTTATGACTACCAATTTATTACAATAAAGGGTAAGTTGTATCACAGAGAGAAGGCGGTGACGAGGATGCCAAAATGATGAAGTTGCGCTTGCCCTTTACGTCCCGAGAGAGAGAGAGAGAGAGAGAGAGAGAGGGAGAAAGATGGTGAGTTATGATTGCAGGCATTTGCACGACTCAAGGATAGGCATGCACATGAAGCGGACAAACACAATGAATCTACAAACACATGCATTGATGGTGACGAATAGGCAGCTGACACTCATCGACTGGTGGTGATTGCAAACAGCATGTTAGCGATTGACCATATGAAGATGCCAAGGCTTAGTGCGATCGCCTCTATCATGACAACCATGAGGGCATTTCCTGCAAGCAAGCTAATCATACACTAGACATGCGGCGTTGCGAGGAAACGAAGTTAACAGTTGCCCAGACGGCTCCGACAACCACGGTCAGTGCTGTACTGCCTTGGCAAGTGCTAGATTCGTACTTCAGAACAACACGAGCCCTATCCGACATTTCCTTCTTAGCAGGAGATTCCCTCGCCATGGTCATCACTGAAGCAATCGGACTGAGCATTGGCATCGCCACTAAGTCAATCTTCAGTCTGCTTTTCGGATGCACAAGCAGTCAGTGAGTGTCAACACACCATTGCTGGTTAAGCTCAACACTAGCGCCGAAATCCGTGCAAGCGCATTTGGTGTGCAGCACAATTAGTGCTTTGTGGCAGTAATGAGTAGATTTGGACAAGAAGTCGAATGCCTGGACCGTGAAATTGGACGGAAATAACTCTTCTTCCTCCGAATAGGTGTGCCAGCATATCCGATGGTTGTTTTCTCCACTTGTCTTCACTTCAAATATTGCTGATTGAAAGTCAAGGAATATAGTGCATGGTTGGAAGCGGGCGTTATCCACTGCATTCTTCTCGAGGCTTGCATTCCAGCACTAGCGCTGGTGACATTACCACTTTCCTGTTCTCGCCTGTCCATCCTCACCTGCAGGGCATTGATATTTCATGCAGTTGTGCAGTTGATAGTGTGGTCGTCGTAGTAGGCTGAACAACCTGAACAATCTGGGCAAATGCTATCCTCATTCCTCGATAACACCACAAGCCCTATCTGACATTGCCTTCTTAGCAGGAGATTCCCTTAGCGTGGTCATGATAGAAGCAATTGGACTGAGCATTGGCATCCCCACTTGGTCAATCTGCAGTCTGCTTTTCGGAAGCACAAGCAGCCAGTGAGTGTCAACACACACACTTGGGAGTTAAGGTCGACACTAGCGTCGAGATCCATCTAAGTGTTCCTGGTGTGCAGCATAGTTAGTGCAGAATTTGTGAAGCAGACGAATGTCTGGACCGTGACATTGGGTGGAAATAGCCCTGCTTCCTTTGGATAGGTATGTCAACACATCTGCCAATTGTTTCAATCATGTGCCGCCGCTACGAAGATAGCTGATTGAGAAACGAGTAAATGTAGTGTGTGGCTGGTAGCAGGCATTATCCGCTGCTTTTCCCTCGAGACTTGCATTCGAGCACTAGAGCTGACGACATTACCACTTTCCTGTTCTCGCCTGTCCACCCTCTCTTGCAGGACGGTTGCAGAATCATCGAGATGTGTTATACGAATGCGATCACTCGCGCATCCAGATGCTTCTAACACTGCTTCAAACGCCACCACCAACTAGCCCCATTTATACCCCCACCACACTGAATGAACCTCACGAGAGCTCATGACGAAGTGAGTCTCATCTGATCAGAAGTGATCGTTGATCACGCCGTTGAAGTGCGCTTCAAATGTGTTCAAGTTCTTGCATTTGGACCACAAGTCAGGCCGATGTGCGAGTTCGAGTGAGATGAGTGACTGTTGGTCCAAATGCAAACACTTGGCCACACCTAGGGCGAGTCTCTACAGCGTGGGCAGCCATAACTTTGGATCAGACGCGACGCACTTCGTCATGGCCTTACCTGGGGTGTATTCATGATGAAGATGGTGTAATACCTCCAGGTCTATTCAGTGAAGATGAATAGAACGGGCTGCCAATGACTTCTGGGTATGTGGAGGCTTCCTCAGTTCGGTCATCACTGATTCCATTCGAAGCGCTCATGCCACTCCCGTTTGGTCGCCTCCTAACACACTCTTCCATTTGGCTTCTAGTCAGTGGTTTGGATATCGCCTAGCATACCTTCAAAATCCACTATAGAAGCTCTGTCAAGAATGTTTGGTGTTGCGCGCCCGACACCGCGATTGAGAGGTGTGGAGAGGTGAAATGGGACAAAGCAGAAGGCAATGCGGAAGTGAATGTCAAGGCTGGTCCAATCAGGCACCTACCCTCTGGTGATGACTCGTTCTGTTGAAAGAGCATCCCACTTTATCACTTAGAAGGAACCCTCACTAGAAGTGCTTATGCCTTGCATCTGCAGCGGCATCTGCCTTGCTGTCGTGGCTGGATCTAAGCAGGGTAGGGCCTTCGTTCTCATCACCTACACTCACAGCATGGTAATAAATGTCTGACAAGTTGGTCTAAACTATGTGCTTGCCACAATTGTGGAATTTGTTTGTCTACGACAATGGCCTTCGTAGTCGCCGCTCTGCTGCATTACCAAACCAACCACTTTGTTGTATCTTGTGGAGCCTGACGCAGTGCTCCTCATTTGTCTACTCTTTAATCCCTCCAACTCCCATATTGCCCTCACTTCTCTTTGTCATGTGAGTGGAGAAGCCGGGCACATAGTAGTTTCCGTGGTAAGAACCACCATGACTGGTAAGAAGGTGCCACTGCAGAGGTGACATGAGCGGCTTTAGCCAACACTGTCTCCAAGTGGGGAGGGAGAGAAGTCAACTAATAGAGCACGACAACATCAAAGAAAGGATCGCTGATGGAATCATCGACGCAAGGACCGCATTTGTGCTCAGCCTCAACGTCCACGTCTCAGCGGCCTTCTCCTTCATTGCGGCACTTGTCATCCCCACACGTCTTGATCGTCGCGTGGAGTGCTCTCAACTCCCACCCTCACTCCACAATGTACGCGCGAGTCCTCCCTAATCACTGTCTTCGTGTGCTTTCTTTGCAAGGTGATTGGCATTTCGCAACACTGTCTTGTCGATTGGGTTAGGGGATCCAGCTACCCCACCACCCACCTGGTTATATTTCAAATCTGCAGATGAGAATAAATTGGCTTGCCTCAGTCTAGAATGCTGACCAGATGCATGCGGGTGTAAGTGGAGGTTGGACGGAGGAAGCATTGGTAATGAAGAAGGCAGGTTGTGCTTACACCAGCCACTAGGTGGTAGCAGGCCTGTGATGAAGAAGATGCAGTGGGTCATTTGGGGAGTGTGTAGTGCGCGTGGCTGGAGTGCGATGGTCTGGTCCTTCCAAGCCAATCACATATCGAGATTAAATGGAAGGTTTTATGAAAAAAGAAACCAAAATAGATCACCAAACTACCCTTTTTAAGCTGAAACTGGTGACTTGAGGGTGAAAATTACAAGACTTCGTTAAAGCGGCATCTCCAAAGGCTTGTTTGCACAAGTGCAAGCAAATGCCTCAATAAGGTCCTCACCGGTCCACCTTAGGTTCGACGCGTTCCCTGGCTGAGATGGTTAAATTAGACTCGGTCGATTCGCTAATGTTGATGAGATACTAAAAGAAAATGTGGTTAGCTTTCTGGAACTTTGAATTCTTTACTCCTTCCCAGACTTTCACTCTACCCATTGCGTTTGTCACATGATTCGTGACAAGTCGACGTCAGGCGATGAGAAGTGAGTAGCAGTTGCTATGTGCTTTTCATCTGCCAAATTCGAATGGGGAACCTGGACACCACACCCACGTCGTGCTAAAATGGGTTACAGTTGAGGAGTTGGAAGTGATGCGAAGTATTGGGTAGATGCGTGCACAGCAAGACGACCTCCTCGTAGCAACTGAGGAAGGCGGTGCAGAGAATCGAGTCGCGTCGAGCTTAAGTCCCAAGGATGAGTTGACACTCACTGACTGCTTGTGCATCATTAAGGCAGACCGAAGATTGACCAAGTGGAGATGCCAATGCGCATTCGAATCGCTTCAATAATGGCCACAGTGAGGGAATCTCCTGTTAAGGAAAAAATGTCAGATAGGGCTTGTGTTCTCCTCAAAAAAACGAAGTTAGCATTTGCCAAGGAAGTTCTGCCCACTCTAGCGAGAGGGTGAATCTGCAAAACTGTCCACAAGGACCACAATATCAACTGCACAACTGCACCAACTAGCAATGTCCTAGGAGGAAGGCGATCAGGCCGTCGGAGGATGATGGGAAGTCGGAGGAGAAGGAGGAGGAGGAGGAGGAGGAGGAGGAGGAGGGAGGAGGAGGAGGAAGAGGAGGAGGTAGAGGGCGGGTGAGATAAGGATGTTGAAGCAGAACACAAATGCGTACTCTGCATCCGCGGTCCAGTCAGTCATCTTCTCTCCCCTGTTCGTCGTGCCCTGTCAGTCCACTCCTGTCCTTTCTCACCTGAGGAGAATGTTACCTAAGCGTGTTAATGTTGCCCCTCTGTAGTGGCATCTTCCAAGCGATACTGTCAGGTTTCATCTACAGCAACACCTTAGTGCCCATCATCTGCATTCAGAGCATGGTGGATGGTGCTAGTCAGGCGGGTGTGGACTACGTGTTGGCCAACTTCGTGGGCATGTAGATGGCGTCGACGGTAATCTTTGTGCTGCTGGCACTGATGAAGCGCAAACAACCCTAGCTCCCCTCGGAACAGGCCATACTGCCGCCGCTGCTTAGTGGTATCCTGTGGGGTGTGGCGCAGTCCTCGTAGTTCACCGCCAATGCTGTCCTGGGTGAACCCATCACATTTCCCGTTGTCATAGCCACCCTCGTGGGTGTGGTCATCTTCAAGGAAATCAAGGTTTGTTCGCCTTCTCTGCACGTCTTTCCTTGTGTATTCCAAATGCCTGCAATCTTAGCCCACACTCCTTCGCTTTCGACGTTCAGGGCAAGCCCAACTTCATGATTCTGGGTGTGGCAATGTGTGTCACGTTTATTGGCATTCGCATCAACGCTTTCTCTCTGTAATGCAACCCACCTTTCATAAAAATAAACTAATTGTTTTAAAAGCAAATCTTAGT
This sequence comes from Taenia asiatica, assembly GCA_001693035.2. Lineage (NCBI taxonomy): Eukaryota > Metazoa > Platyhelminthes > Cestoda > Cyclophyllidea > Taeniidae > Taenia > Taenia asiatica. Next base: position 39,889 of record LWMJ02000606.1, read on the forward strand.
AGACTGCCTGTCTTCTCTGGTGTGTTTTGAGTACCAGAAGCCTAGGCGCATGTGCTGAATACTTAAGACATGTGAGGATTACATAGTACTTGGTGCAGGTTACTGCAATGTGGGCCGGTCATGGATTTGGGCCAGCATTGTGAGGCTTTGATGTGCTCCAGTGCAAAGAGTGTGTGGTGGTGAAGTTAACCATTAATTAACGGTCCCCATCGGCAGACTGATTGGAGACTTGGATCCACCGACTGCGCTTAGCACTGATGGAGAATGTGTGATGAAATCAAAAACTGAAATGCTCTAAATTAACAGACAGATGGAAGTCGTCTTGTGTTTGATGCTTTCC
>LWMJ02000607.1:0-40078 GCA_001693035.2 Taenia asiatica
AACGCTTTGGTTATGCCTCTCGAACAGTGGTACAATACACAATGCATGTCGTCGAGTGTACAAAGCCTCGTGTACGAATGATTCTGACATTCCTCAACATCTAATGCTGAGCAGTGCATCTGTGTCACTTTGCTATTTGCACTTTGTGCTTATGAAAGCATTCCTGTCTTTTAGTCTAATACTTTTATTTGCGTTTTCGTTGCTACAATGGAAATGCATTAATTCCTGACTTCGGACACAGCTTGAATCGCTAGATTCTGCAGCATTTCACNCCCTGCCGTTAGTCCCTCTAAAATCCATGTGTTTTATCACCCTCTATAGTACCACGCATACATTCATGTAACTTTCTTCCAACATTGTCTTGCATTATGTCTAACTGGAAATGGTAGGCAAACTTTTGTGATAGCCACTGTGTAATCACCGCAGTACACATCGCTAGGGCGTTGGTGATTTTCCCATCGGTATCGGCTAGTGTGCATATGCATTGTGTGAATACGCAAGCAACTACTGGTGAACCAATGATAAGCATGGTTTATGTCGAGACAGTAGCCATGAGAAACCTACGAAAACTAAATGCGCTGTATTATAGATAGTGGTGCCGCGAATCCTCAACCATGTGCATAAATCTGGCGAATCAAGATCGAAAGGAGGTTAGCTTTATATTATATTGTGATGATAACATCATTTCTATTTCAGTGTTCTGGGACTTTTTTCTTTTCACAGCATTAAGTTACTCATTTTGACCTTGAAAGGAAGGGTGTATTCATAGCGAATCAATTTCTATGCCTTTGACGAATATATGACAGGCACTAGCTCAAAATTTGTAGCAGGAACGCTTAAAGCAAAAGTCATTCTAGCGTTCTGACCAAGCCTGAACGCGTCTTAACCTCTTTTTACAAAACGAAATATTACAGATTACGTTTGGGTTGAAGAACGCTTTATCGATCCAAATGTGGTTAGCAGATTTGATCACCTAATTCAAACGAAATCTACGCCTACTTCAGTTACAATTATCATCACTGTTAACAAATGCCATGAGATTTGCCAGCCCCTCATGCATTTGTTAACAGTGATGATAAATGTAACTGAAGGAGGCTTAGATTTCGTTTGAATTAGGTGATCAAATCTGCTAACCACATTTGGATCGATAAAGCGTTCTTCAACCCAAACGTAATCTGTAATATTTCGTTTTGTAAAAAGAGGTTAAGACGCGTTCAGGCTTGGTCAGAACGCTAGAATGACTTTTGCTTTAAGCGTTCCTGCTACAAATTTTGAGCTAGTGCCTGTCATATATTCGTCAAAGGCATAGAAATTGATTCGCTATGAATACACCCTTCCTTTCAAGGTCAAAATGAGTAACTTAATGCTGTGAAAAGAAAAAAGTCCCAGAACACTGAAATAGAAATGATGTTATCATCACAATATAATATAAAGCTAACCTCCTTTCGATCTTGATTCGCCAGATTTATGCACATGGTTGAGGATTCGCGGCACCACTATCTATAATACAGCGCATTTAGTTTTCGTAGGTTTCTCATGGCTACTGTCTCGACATAAACCATGCTTATCATTGGTTCACCAGTAGTTGCTTGCGTATTCACACAATGCATATGCACACTAGCCGATACCGATGGGAAAATCACCAACGCCCTAGCGATGTGTACTGCGGTGATTACACAGTGGCTATCACAAAAGTTTGCCTACCATTTCCAGTTAGACATAATGCAAGACAATGTTGGAAGAAAGTTACATGAATGTATGCGTGGTACTATAGAGGGTGATAAAACACATGGATTTTAGAGGGACTAACGGCAGGGTGAAATGCTGCAGAATCTAGCGATTCAAGCTGTGTCCGAAGTCAGGAATTAATGCATTTCCATTGTAGCAACGAAAACGCAAATAAAAGTATTAGACTAAAAGACAGGAATGCTTTCATAAGCACAAAGTGCAAATAGCAAAGTGACACAGATGCACTGCTCAGCATTAGATGTTGAGGAATGTCAGAATCATTCGTACACGAGGCTTTGTACACTCGACGACATGCATTGTGTATTGTACCACTGTTCGAGAGGCATAACCAAAGCGTTGTATCCACAATTAGTCAATCCGATTCCGGTCGCTTTTCTATGACAGCTCAAATCATGAGAAATCACAAATTCGCCTTTTGAGTCCTGTTTTAGCAATGTCTGCGCCACTTGGTCGATTCTGTGGGTTTCACATCCCAAGCCTCACTTTGTTTTTTCAACCGAATCCAGTCTTTTCACCAGCTGCTGCGCAGTGCAGCAATCACGTCACTGCTCTGCAGTTGGGGGATATCAGTTATAATTTCAATTGAAATGGTTATATTCGTGCCAGACGCTGCGAACCCACATATTTTATTTATTATCTCTTGCATCTTAAGAGAAAACCGCGCTGATATTATTCGAATCACAATGGACGCATTGTTATGTGCCCATGTCACGAGTTCTTCGTACCGAGAGTAAATGTCTAGCAGCAAATGCAATTGCTGAATTTTGGAATGGGATGAATCGAGTGACTAGCTCGCATTTGCCAGCTTACATGACTATTCCTGTCTACCTTCACGCAGCATACAGTTGGAAAATTAGAACGTCTTCTCACGTTATGTTTAAGGTAGGGAGCTCGTATGGAATGCTCAGATGACAGGTGAAATACAAATATACTCATTCACGTGAGATGCAGATTTACTTTAGTTTTATTTCCTCATTACGATTCCGACGAGAAGCATTTTGTAGGCACCGATTCGACTTCTAGAATGCAGAACGATGAAAGAGAGATGCATGAAATGAGGTGATGGGTGAGATGCCATTTTGAGTTCAATTGGAAAAGACCAGCTTGTAGTAAGTGAGGATTCCATCGCTACTTTAAGGGAGTCTGAGGTGGAATGTTGGTTAAAATGAGTTTGAGTTTCTGAATGGCTTGTCGCATGCACATTCTTAAAGCTGAGTCTCTTTCTATCATATTAGATTAAAGAAGCTTAGGGTTGAGCAATAGATGAGGAAAACGAGGATCGTTTGTGATCAATTGAGATCAATTTACACCTTGTATACAAACGTTGGCTTCTCTTAATACCTAGCTGCATCATGAAATCTACATTCTCCGACATTTTTACACGGCTTTTGGTTGTTGAATGAAGCACATCGAATAGAGAGCAACAGCCGCATCATATTTAAAGTTTACTTGGTATAGGCGTTCACAACTGTTTGTTTGGCCTTTCGACACAACCAGCAAATCGCATCATTACACACTATCGTATTCATCCACATCGAATGCGGCGTCTCTATTTCGTTTTTCCATACTCTCTGACTGCTAGTCGCTGTACTTTGGCTCATTTCATAGTCTCGGTTCAAGTAAACTCAGACAGAAGTCACGAGAGGGGTGAAAATATGGCTTCAGTGCCTATAAAAGTTCATACAATGAATTTAGCTATGCTTACGTTTAACTGTCCTCTCTTTGCCTTTATTTGTCTCTTTGGTGTTGCCCTTACTCCTTCATCCATCAAATTCTGCTTTAGTATTTTTTTATGCCACAATATGTATAACCTGGCATCCTTATCATTGGGTCCTAGAAATGAAACTATTCTTGCTGGATTGAGACGGAAGGACTACCCAACCATCCCATTCGTTGACTTCATGCACTTGTTTGAAGAAACGCCAAATTCAGGCTACAATGAGTTGAAGGATCTTCATGACTCGCAATTCTGACCATTTAGCCTAATGTTGCATATTTGTTTTCTAATAAATTTCGTTATGTTTAAAGTACAGTTATTCCAAAAAGAGGTGAAACAAATAAACTGTTGCAATCCATTTGGCTGAGTTAAGGCTGGCGATCTCTAAGAGTGACGCAAATCCTAACTTTCAACCAAACACAACAAAATGCCAAAATCGCTTTCCTTTTTCTGTCCCGATTCCCCTTCCCCTAGATTACAATCATCGAGCTGAAGTATGAATAAATGTTTCTAGGAGCAGTGTTTCACCCTTTACATTTATAATGGAAAATGTAATCGAAATAAGGATAACCCTGATCACCCTGCCCCCAGACGACTCAAGACTATTGATTTAATTACTCCCCGCAACCATTCTTTTTCATTTATTTTTAAAGCTCTTTTCAGCCACTTATTTAAAGCCTGTTAAAAAGATCCAGCATGCTAGGTGCCAACAATAATGTAGGACAGCGAGTTGAAGTGTTGACTCCGTTGAAGCCCAATTTGCAGAGAGCAATTCCTGCCTGTCCACAAGTGCTGCATCGATGCTTCGCTCAAAGACTTGTGGAGGACATCGGTGACTAAATTACTTCCTTACTCTGAGTGATGTTAGTCAACGAGTGTCTGTCTTCTTGCTTGACAGCAATAAATGTCTTTTTTCTGTATTAAAAGACATTTGCCTTACCTAAGCTATTTTTGGTAATCACTAAATTATGAGACGAATTGCTCAGCATTGCATTCATTGTTCAGTAAGGCACTTTGTACGGGAGACGATTTCGTGCTACGCTCACTGGGAAACTAAGACTGCCCACACGATAGTGCGGCGATCATAAGACAGGAAAGGACGTGGGCAAAGTGATGCGGAAGCTCCTCCAGAGAGACTAGTTGAGGCGGAAGTAGGCGATGGTGTAGCGTAAGCTATTTCCCTTGGCGAACCTACCAACTATCGTCGGATGACGATACAGACTACTGAGTCTGGTGTATAAGCGCTTCCTTTCATAATTCTGCTAAACCTATAGCCTAAAGCAAGGACTCGTCCAGCAAGACGGTGCAACAGACGTGACGGAAGTTGAAAAAACCTTTTCTAAAAGAAATAGTTTTAGAATGCTTTTGAAAAGTTGGTCTCTTAAGTGCCCATCAGCGTTGAGGGCGTTTGTGAGAACAGTTTTTTGTGAACGATGAGGGTTAGCGAGCCAAGTTGATGAGAGATGGTGCTAGAGGTCTTAAAAAGGCAAAGTGCGTGGCTTGCGGCACATCTGCGTCACTGGAAGCACTATTGCCAAGCATTGCATCACAGTGATCATACCACCTTAGCCTCTATCCACATGGGTGGCAGGAAAGAAGGATATTTGTTGCAATCGTAGGTCATGCAGCACCCCTCCACATGTCGTCAACCCAGCTGGACACTTTTCTATCGGAGCGTTCTACCATTAAATTGTAAGTAGCACCATTGCATTAGCTGCTAACAATTTCCTGAGTAGCAAAAATCGAGAGCAAACAAACGTCATTGCGGAAGTGCTTGCGCGTACACAAGTCTTGTCAACCCGCCAAAAGCATTGGTTCGCCAAACGCTCTGCGGACTTACTCCATCAGCCAGTATTTTAATTGCCTGCCCAATGGATTTTGACGTTAAGAGAACGAGAATGTTCGCTACTTTGACATTGCTACAGGCATAAGCAAAGCCACTAAAATGAGAACCGCTAATGCTTTTTGCTATCGTATAAGACTTCAAAGTGCTTATCCAACATACGCATATGCAAATCGCTTATCTTTCGCTTCCGATAGGTTCAGGATGACCAATTATACTTTTACAGCTAAGTTGAGACGGGGATTAGTAATTGCGCAAAAGTTCTACTTCCTTTCCTAAAAGGGTAGTCGTCTGGTTTTGCGTATGTACAAAGCAACACTAGAGGGAACGAACGAAGTTCGAATGAGGACAGTCGGGTTTTGGCATAGCTGAATTAATCGTATGAACTCACATCGCTACTAGAGCGTTATTCCCACTATTCGCTTGGCTGCCGTTGAAGTGCACTCGAACCGAGAGCATAAAATTTGTCTGAGCGCAGCGGCTAGCAATGAGGAGGAAGAAAAGTGAGATGGATTGGCTGTTTTCCATGTGGATAAAATGTGCTGGCACCTTTGGATGTGATTTGCTAAATGCTTCAATGCTTAAGACAAATAATTGTAAACGTGTAAATAATAAAAAAATTTATGTTTCCTTTTCAAATTTTGTTTAATGCGCCAGCTGCTGACCATTCTGATATGCTAGGTTTAGTGAATAGGAGGTGTGCAGGAATGTCAACGAAGGTGGGTGATGTAATGGTCATGATGCAGTTTGGTGTTGAACGAAATCAGCAACGCTCCTATGCAAGGCTTTGTTCCATCAGCTACTCGATCTGCAATTTGCGTTGCTCTCCAGTAGACATGACCAAGATATTATGTCCTTAGTCGGTCGTGCCGAGCTCCGTCGTGTTTTCTACGACCAAACAGGTCGTGAAGGATCCCACTATAACCAGTCGAAATGTGGAGTTGTGAAATGGGAGGAAGGGAGCTTGATACCAACTTGATACTAACAGCTTTGTCAGCCTTGAGGCAGCGTGCCTTCGTGAAAATGAATGTCTTCTTACTTTGTCCTCTTACTTTAGTCCAAGGTTGCGTTTATGCAATGCCTAATGTCAGCAATAGGTTTGTAGGTGTTGAACGTAGTCTTCTTGAGCATTGACAGATGCAAGTGGAAAGTGGCTTCGATGGAATTAGCTCTCCCTCAACGAAATTAGTCAAACAGTCTTGTAGTGCGTAGAAGATTTTAAGCCATTGCTTCGTCGTGACACAGTTAATATTCTGCTACTTCCCAGTGGGCGATCGGACGTAGTGCGAACCGCAAGTGACGACCCAAATGTAGATCTAGACAGCAAGGTTGACACTCGATGCTTGATGAAACCGTTGCTTGAGTGATTTGTGGGAGCAGATTTTGGTCCGCAGGTTTAAAGATTTGGAAGTTTGGGTGTTTCAGCCGCTGTATCAGTAGTGCTAATGCAATGAAAAGCAGCTCTGGAGTTTCTGATGGCTCTGAGTGATAGAGAAGAGGTCGCAGGTGATTCAAAATGAGGAAATACAGATGATGCGTGGGATTTGATCCGCCTCAATATTTCCTGGTTCACATTTAAAATTGAGTCCTTTTTCAGCATATGCGAATTTCATTGTTGGGAAAGTGAAGCTATTATGATTTCATTTAAGACAGGCAGATTAAAGGCCATGGTTTAGAAATATACAAGTTCCTAAAATCTATAACGAGTAAAACACTAAATCTGAGACTACTTCAACACACTCATTTACACTTCTGATGCCTGTCTTTGGCAGGAGTGCTCAACGTTGGCAGGGTCCTTAAACCATTCTGCCTTTCTACTTGATTCCATGTTCGCCTCTATCTAGCTGAAGCTGTATTTTCGCTTCTCTCGTGACTGCTGTTGAATTGAAATGGAACCGAGACTATAAAGTGAGTCCAAGCACAGCGGTTAGCAGTGAGGGATGACGGAAATACGCACTAAAGAAACTAAATTCGATGTAAACAAATAGTGCTGGCACCCTCTGATGCCATCCGTTAATTGTCGCAAGACATTTGGCCAACTATTGTGAACACTTAGTAATGTGGAAATGGAGATTTGTCTGTTGGATCACAATTAATGCCCAGTTGCTGTCCGCCATGTTGCGCTTGGTTCAATGCAGTAGGGGTGCCAGAACATCAAAGAAGATGGAAGAATTTTTGGACATGATGCTGGTTGTCATCGAGAATAGTCAAATATTTTTTGCATAAAAAGGCTTTGTATGCTTGGCGACATGTTCTGCGACATTTTCTGCTAATTTTAGTGCTAGTACATTAAACTCTAAAAGAAGTGCCACTGCATGTCACACTCGAGCGTCCTCTTACGCTTCCAGATTATTAATTCAAGTAGAGCAATGCACTGAATGCGTCACTTGGACGCTAAATTTGTTTTAGCCCAATTGGACTTGTAGGAAAATTTCAGCAAATCAGAATAAAGGCATCAGAGATTGTCTCTGGTGTCCAAGAACCGAGACTATAAAGTGAGTCCAAGCACAGCGGTTAGCAGTGAGGGATGACGGAAATACGCACTGAAGAAACTAAATTCGATGTAAACAAATAGTGCTGGCACCCTCTGATGCCATCCGTTAATTGTCGCAAGACATTTGGCCAACTATTGTGAACACTTAGTAATGTGGAAATGGAGATTTGTTTGTTGGATCACAATTAATGCCCAGTTGCTGTCCGCCATGTTGCGCTTGGTTCAATGCAGTAGGGGTGCCAGAACATCAAAGAAGATGGAAGAATTTTTGGACATGATGCTGGTTGTCGTCGAGAATAGTCAAATATTTTTTGCATAAAAAGACTTGGTATGCTTGGCGACATGTTCTGCGACGTTTTCTGCTAATTTTAGTGCTAGTACATTAAACTCTAAAAGAAGTGCCACTGCATGACACACTCGAGCGTCCTCTTACGCTTCCAGATTATTAATTCAAGTAGAGCAATGCACTGAATGCGTCACTTGGACGCTAAATTTGTTTTAGCCCAATTGGACTTGTAGGAAAATTTCAGCAAATCAGAATAAAGGCATCAGAGATTGTCTCTGGTGTCCAAGTGACACAGATCATAAACCGGATTCGCCAATTCACGCACTATCAGAGAGTTGAACTGATTTCGCTTAAAGGGATTGGAACCAATCAAAGTTTCATTTGACTTATACGTGTCGACGTTGAAGGTAGCGATGTTGAACTCCTACAAAAGTCCGCAAAGTGATGCAAACGCTCTACCTAATAGGCCAACAGCGACACTTCTTCAGCGGGTCTACTTAAAATCGTTGGAGAAGGACGCAGTCTACTGACTCTGGTTTGCAAGCGCTTCCTCTTATCTTTCTGCCGAACTTGTAGGCAAGGCTAGGACTCGATCAGTAAGACGGTATGACCGACATGGCAGGAATTGCCAAAACCTTCCCTGGAGGATAAATATTCAGAATATTATAAGATAGTTGATCTCTTAAGTGTCTGGCACCAACGAGGCTTTGGTGCAAGCAGTTTATAGGAGCGATGGGGTTGAGGGACCCGAGTGAATGAAGGGAAGATGCTAGATGCCTTAAACTAAAGAATTGCATGATCTCTGCCAAACCTGTGTCACCAGAAGCACTCTTTGTGATGCCTTGCAGCACAGTGATTGCAACACCTGAACCGCCGCTTAAATGGGTGGCAAGATAAAGGACATTTGCTGCCATCATAGGTTATGCAGCATTGCTCCATATGCTGGCTACCTAGATAGGTATTTTTCTTACAAAAGATACTGTTAATAAATTGTAAGTGGTGCCATTATATTGGTCGTTAGCTTTTAACTGTGACGCGAACATTGTGAACAAGCAAATGTCAATGCGTATGTGCTTGGGCACATTAAGATCCTTTCCAAACAATCTAAGGTAGCAGTTCAGCAAACATTCAGCAAAATCATTATTCCAGATTTTAGCGAATTAATAATCTACCCTATGGGTTTCGTCGTTGTGTGCATAAGAAGGCTTGACAATTTGAGTCTGTCACTTGCGCAGACGAAGCCAATGGACAGAGAACCGTCAATTTCCAGTGCTGTGGCGTAAAACTTTCCAAGCTACAGTCTACATTATGCATCTGCACTCGAGGACTAGTTACTTTTTTCCTTCTAACCACTTCTCTTTTGCTATCATTAGATTTTGAAGGCCTTGTTGCGCTTTTGCAATTAAGCTGAGATGGGACTAAGTGACTGCGCGAACAGTTCTACTTCCTAACCTGGTACAGTAGTCGGTTGATATTGTTAGTGTGTGTGCATACGTGGCAACATTAGAGAGAGCGATTGAGTTCGAGTGAGGACAGTTATGTGCTAGCATAGCTGACTTTACTGTATGATTTGTACTCCTGTCGCTAATTCTGCTAAAGCGTACTCAAAACCGAGACTATAAAATAGGCCTGAACACAGCGACTAGCAGTGATGGGGGATGGAGGACCGAATTGGCGGAGCTGCTTTTGGTGTAGATCAAATATGCTGGTGCTTTCTGACGCGATGTGCTGAACGCTATGAGAGATTAGAGGACATTTGTGAGTATCATATTAAAGCAAAATGGAGATTTATTGCTTGGATTTCATTTAATGCGTAAGTCGCTCTGCACTCTCGTTCTGATATGCATGATTTGGAAAACAGGAGGTGAGCTGAAATATCAATGAATGTGGACTGTGTCTCGATCATGAGGCTATTTGCTATCCAGAGAAGTCAGTAGTGTTTGCATGCAAAATGTCGTTTGTTTAGCTACTTGCACTGCGATTTGCATTGCTATCTGGTGGGTATGACCAAGGTGTTATATCTATAGTAGGTTAGGTTAATCTCGGACGTTTTACCCGCTAAGATTTGGATTGCAATGAATTTTGCTTTCAGCATGCTTAATTTCTGCACTTTTATCTCCAGCATCCGCTTGTTTGCTTCTTTGGGATCCACGTTCAAAGCCTTATTTTGTTTGCTTCAACCATAACAACACTTTGCGTCAGCACCTCTGCAGTGCAGTTTCTTGTCACTGCCTTTAGCTGACGAAAATCAAACGTGGTTGCAATTAAGAGGATTCTATCAGCATCCAACGTTGCAGTCGTACATCTTTTATCATTTTTACGGTTTTTTTAAAACAGACCTCGATGAAGTCATTTTGATTACGATAGGCCATTTTTGCAGCTTCGTCAGAAGTGAATTTGCGGAACACTAGTTCAGGATGGGTAATGTCGTGCCACAAACTTTCGTCAAGCATGTCTGTGCAGTTGGATTTCCGTTTTTTGATTGTTAGCCAAATTTTTTCCTATTGGTACAACGTCTTATTCCGAAATAATCACAGCAGCCATTGGAGCGAACTGCAGGAGGTTGTTCCCAACCAAAATTAAACGACCTCCGCTTTCATGTGTTGCAGAATTCGAAGAGTATTGCCCACATGCTGCTTTGACAATTTCTGGAGTTGCCATTGTGATTAATCGACATCAAAATCAGCGCAAATTTTGTCAAATTTTCTGCTTGAATTGGTATATGGATAATTGAAGAAGATGTGAATGTGGTCGTCGTGTAGTACATAAATTGGTGCGAAATGGCTAAGGAATGTGTTCATTTTTATGATGACGAATGTCTATTACAAGAACAATCAACACCTTATCTTGCCAGTATGCAAAGTCTACCGCATAGATGTGCAAAATCGAAGAAAAGTGGTACTGTGGATTCCGGCACAAAATGACTTAAGAAAATGCTATTGTATAACAGCATTCTAATCTGCTCCTTTTTATCAAGTGTGATTGACATAGCGGATAAAATACGGAGAAAAGTAAAGACGGTATGAGCAGCACCGAAGTATCGCTACTGGCATGATTAATTGCAGCTCCTCTTAAGGTAAGTTAACAGTGCCAGTTAGTTCGTTCCATAACGAATTATTGCTATTACTGCTAACTTACAGGTTGCAGCATTTATTCGCCGTGGAGATCAAACCGTGTTTCAATTCGACCACTTACTTCATAAAACTGTTGCCATTCTGAAGGAGTCTCGTATTGCAATGGCAACGAAAGTCGACTTCGAGCTCCTACTTAAAGGCGAAGACATGAAAATTGATGTTAAATAGGGGAGTAAGCAATGGCTGCAGCGCATTCCCGTCGACGTCACTGCAAATGAAGAGTTGGCATGCAGATTAGCCATTGCAGACAGAGAGGCACTTGCCAGCTGAATTATGCATCATTATTTAACACATCAAATTTGTTCCTAGATAGTGATGGGTTCTTTGGACGACTTATGTACATGTCGTCCAATTGAAATGTTTAGAAAATACAATTTTGTTTAAATAAACTGAGCCCATTATTTCAAAACCATCTTCGCAATAATTAAGACGAGTGATATCCCTCTAAGCAAAAAGGGGATAAGTGAGGGTAGATAATTACCGCGTCTCCAGTGCTAGCAGAGCATTCACAAAGTCACTCCTCGACACCATGCGTAAATTGATTGGCAAGATGGTCAAAGCTCAAATGACAACTCCAACCTACGACATCAAGTGACCACCTAATTGTCTGCTTCCGTGCACACTGGGTGTGGGCCTGAGAATTCAAAAAGACTGAGTGTGGATTTTACAACTGCAAGGAAAAATGCTGCGACAGAGTAGACAATTGCCATAAGCGTCGGAATGCAAGAGCAGCGCCCTAGCTACTCTCTCACCCCCATTCCAATTAAAGAAGGTAAGAGATGTGCTCTCCTTATAATTCGTTTTAATGCTGTACCAAAAGCAATTTCGCTAATTAGATGGTTCTCTTGATTAATGTGGAACAACATTGAAGCACTCCAAATTACTCTTCGATAGTAAGCGATCACTCTAATGGATTCGACTTTAGCCTTAAAACAATGCAGGTGCCAGACACCATTGTAAATCCATTTCTAGATCAACTTAAGTCAATGCAGGTCAATTTCATGCTTAGTTCATATATGGTTTATTTCTGGGATCAATTTGCGTCATAATGGAACTTTGAACATCAATAGAGATCGATTTCAATATCAAATAACTTCAAATAGATTTGTTGGGGAAGGGGATAGAGCCACTGATAAAAGCAACCTGAAGGTAGATGCCAAATTATCAGTTCCTTTAGCAGCCCTCTTACACTCTCTTCTTTTAATCAAGTAGACCATGGGATAGAGTCATAAAAAAGAGCTTTTTTTCCCACTCCTTACGTCCCAGCTACAATCAATAGATTTTTACCTTGTAGCTCAATTGCGGTGTCTGATAGCCGATTGGCAGGACATGGATACCGGGTTGTCTACGCCTCACACCCTCTTGTTTGATTCAAAACAAGTCCATACGTTGTCAAGCCTTCCTGTTCTACAGCATTTCTGCTTAGGCTCAGAATCAATTGGCGGGTCCCTATCCACCCACCTTAACAATGTGAACTAGTCCTAGAGTGTGCTCATTGTCCGCATCCCAGTCAAGTGATGTCTTGGCGATCCCTGTGTACACCTTGTTCTTTCCGATTTGGTTGGTGCAAAATCAACTTTCATTCATTTACTCAGAACGTGTTACGATTGTTTTACTTCACTGCAGAAGGAATAAATAGTGCAAAGGACTCCCAAACCGTCCTCACATCACCATGCCACAAAGTACCTCAATCGTGCCACAGAGAGGCATCAAAACTGTGATCGAGCGTGTGAAAAACGCGACCGTTATTTAGTGCTCCTCTGGCATGGGTGACTTCGCCGTGTTTTCCAATTGTCGCGGATTACAGCGCACCTGCACCTTTGCCTAAACGTGAGCAGAACACTTGCCCCAATAAAATTGCAAAAGGTTTACGTTGTCGCATTAGGACTTACCAACCCTCCCAACGCTTTCTATTCTTTTATTAAACATGCACAAATGTAAGTATGCTACTCCTAAGCAAGTAGGAAACTTGGAAACATTTGTTCCAATTTACTAAACACTTGGAGGTCAAATATGTAAAAGTTATTCTACTGGGTGGCCGCCACATCAGTAAGGAGGGAGCCACATATAATGATGAACAGTATTTTTGGAATCGCAAGTAGGTAAGCTGTGGAGTATGGGCTAAATGTTTTCTGCTATCCCTCACCCATTAACATTGTCGGCAACTTTGAATTGCTTGAACTTACGTGTTATTGTCTTTTACAATGGCCAAATCCGAATTTCTAGAGCTAAAACGAAGTCCTGTGAAGAGCTAAAAGCCCGGGATGAAATGCCATGGAAACCGTCTGTATCGAACCAAATTGCTTCCCTTGAGGAAATAATTTTTTAATCCAAGAATTTAGAACAAGATTGCGTTGCTGTCAAGTGGACTTAATAAAACATGCATCGCAGAATAAAAAGAAGTTAGATGTACAAAATTTTAAAGGACCTCCTTGAATGGAAGAGAAATAAAACCTATCGCGCAGTTAATTCACTTAGTGTCAGCACAATTGTAAAAGTACAATAAGCCCCCCAAAATCAAATGAGAGCTTAAAATGAGCGATTGGGGCGAGGAGGGTAAGTAGCACTTGTTTGCGTATGCGTGTAGAGGTCCGTCACGTGGAGAGGTTTTCATCATAGCACTGGGACTCGAAAGTTCTCAGACTAGTGGGTTCGGCTACGCAAGTAACAGTCTTAAAATGGCACACCTTCCTATGCAATTTACGGCAAAACCATAAGGTGCATTACAAATTGAATAAAGACTGAAGGAATGGTCTTGCAGACTGTTTGGTGAAACACAATCTTGTGTGGCTTATATATGGATAATTAGTGATCCTGTATGTAGACTTTGCCATTGAGTAACTTACAATGGTCTCCTCGTAGCCAAAAGGTAACAACTGATCCAACGACCCTACTCACGCATAATTAGTGGGATATTTTGATAGAAATGCTCGTGCTATGGAAGCCGGTAGGTGGAAGTGCTGTGTGATCTACGGTAGTAACATCCACTCGTTACCTTGCCAGTCCTATAGGAAGAGGCTGGAGCAGCACGACCACTGTGATGTCAGACTGCGCCAAAATGCCATTAATTACGCGAGTTTAACTAAAATCAAGCGTTACCTTTGCTTTAGAACTCCAGCATCTTCTTTTGTCAAATCGTCCCTTTTCCTTATAGCTCCTAGAGAATCAATTGCACAGTGGCTCCGATGCTCCTAAACGCTTTGGAGTTTGAATTGATAATGATACACGGGAATTTACACCCGCTAGAGGAAGTTGCGATTATTCTTGCCACGGCCGTATTACTGTGTTGCTGGACGAGTCCTTGTCTTTAGCTGATCAACACAAAAATTTAAGGAGGCTTAGTTACAAAAGGGTCGGTAGTCTACCCTCTTCGCCAACTATATTTATTAGGTGCACTAAAGAGCGTAACACGTAGACCCTCTGTAGTATTTGCAAACGCCCCAACCTTTCATGCGATTTAAAGACAGTCATGAGACCACTCTTAGCTTTCCACTGAATTCACCTAAAATAAATTCTTTAAAGAAGATGGCCTAAAAACAGCAAAAAAGCAATGCTAAAAAATCGTTTCAATTTATTGAAAACAGAGGAAATCTCCTGACCGTGCCAATGTCTCTTTCTTCACTCAAGAAACGTTTCACCTTCCAATGTCAAGGTTGACAGTAGATAGGTATATTCACCTAGACAGAAAAAGCATTTTTGTTGCCTAAGCTTCCATACATTTTAAAGGGACTCATTCATGCAGCGTTCCTAAAAACACAGAATTATCAATTCAGCAAATTTTATTTAATCAGATTCAGCACTGCAACTCATCTTCTTACAGTGTCATCGACAGCCAGTGCGGTAAATTTTTGCAGAAGATTCTGACTAAATGACGAATAAGTTGATTTTGCAATAAGCCAGACCAAATGTTTTCCAAAAGCAGTTAAATGAGCTGTTTCGAGTCTCGTTCGAAGGCACGGCGACTGTGGTTAGCCTTGCTTCATGTTTACCTCCTTTTACTTCCTTGCGTTAATTAACTTAAAATCAACTCTTCTCTCAATGACGTCTAACTGATACCTTGCCTTAGGGCTTCTGATTCAAGAAGAAGGAGAAGAAAAAATGCTTTTCACAGTTGGAAAGGTTTTGTTGTGAATTGGAATTTGTGTTTGCTCTAGAGTTTGCCAGCCTTAAATCCGTTAATGGGCACATGAGAGTTCCCTTGTTTTGTTTCCTTTGCACTAAGTGCCTTGTAGAAGTTGTATAATTTACCAGGAAGCAGGTATTCCATTTTAGTGTAAAGGGCCGAAAATATAAAGCATTTAGGTCTTTCAACTCATGTTGCATTCACTGCATGTCAGTGTGCCATTTTGCGTTCATTTACACATACTTAAAGATCGCAAGTGAGATGCCTTCCATGTCCATTCAGCGAGACTACTTCCACCTGTAAGGTCTAGTAATAAGGATACCATATTGCGTATACTGTGGCAGTAAAAAGCGCTAAACTAGTAGAAGTGGAGGAAGAGGTAAGGTAGCACTTAAGGGCAAGAATGGGGATGGGGGGAGGAAAGTCAGGTGTTGGCCTAGCTGACCTCACTGTATGAATCCACATCATGGCCAAAGCGATATGTTCACTCCTCTTGTGATTTCTGCTGAAGTTTACTCAAATCGAGACCATAAAAGGGGTTCGAACGTGTTGGCTAGCGGTGAAGGAGAGTGAAGTGGAGAAGCTTTGTTTGATGTAAATGAGCATGCATATAGATACTGTTGTGAACGCCTAAGTCTAATAAAGTGAAGATTTGTTTGTTCGACTACATGCTATGCAATTTGTGCCGCTGTCTACAAGGCATGTCGCTGCGAATGTGAACGTCTTTTCTGTTACTTTCAGAGTGAGAGCATTCAAAGTGGAAGGTAAGCAAGAAGTTTGTTGGGGTTCAACAGCGTCTTCTAGAACACACCCGTTCAAATCATATGACGCTTTGACTAAGTTTGCTTTCCTTTGAAGGAAATCGATTGAATTTCGTGGCAGTGCTTAGAAGATTTTGAATTGCTGCTTTGTTGTGGCAGAGTTCGCACGGTACAGGTGGAAGTGGCGCGTACACCAACTAACGATACAAACAGTGAATCAGGTAGTCGGGTTGATAGTTGGTAGGTGATTGGGCCGTTGTTTATATGATTGGTGTAACAGATTGTGAAGCAAGGTGTTTTTACATTTTGTTTGCTTTTTGCTAAATACACATTGCCAGCAACTGATTGATTGATGTAAAAACTCGAGTTCTATGGGTAGCCATATTGGAAGCAAGCACCAATGCTGTATCGATGGTGCTGATAGGATGAAAATCAGGTCGAGAATTTTCAGAAGCTCTAAGTGGCAGAGAAGGAGGCCTAAGATGTCCGAAATGAAGTGATATGGTAATGTGTAAGATTTGGCCTGCCTCATTAATTTCTGCAGCTGCACTTAAGATTGGATCCCATTTTAAGCACCCAGTCGTGATCTAGTGCCTTTGCTACGCTTAATTACACCTTTATCTGCATTCGTCTTGCGCAAATATGAAATGTGGACTCATCATATCACTGCAAGACAGCTGAAACCTAGTACACGTGGTTCGAGCCAGTGTGATATTCTGGCGCTGCTTTATTATTATCGACTGGCACCTTACATGTGCTGCTCAAATGATTATAAGAGCATACATAAAAGAATTTCCGTGAGGTAGAGATTCGCCTGAACTCCAAATCCCTTCTTTTAACTTCGGCAAAAAGGGATCTGGAGACGCTACTTTGACCCCCAGAAAGCTAACAGCCACACACAACATTGTCCCTATGGGGATCGGCGATGATGGGTTGGGAGCAACTTGACTGAACAGAATAACTCAGGCAGGGTTTAGAAGGTCATCAGTAATACGTCTAAAGAGATTGTGCAATCTGCAAAGCCCTGCTCACTTTCCCTTTCTTGTAATGGGCAATTAAGTAGCCACATCACTCCAGTTATCATTATTCATGTCAGTTAGTACTGTTGAAGTGGCTAAAGCATCTCAAATGCTACTTTTCACTTTTCAATGAGATGTTTGGCTTACTACTTGACACTGAATCCTGTGTTAAACATATTGCGAAAAGTAATTGCAAAGATGAAGACATCTACCATACCTGAGTCGAGGGGTAGAAAGACTGCAAGGCTGATATGCTACCAGGCGAAGGTAAACGTCAAATATTTGTCAAGCCTCGTATCACGAAATTGCTGTTCCATAAGTTTCTTTGCTAATCTTGTTTCAAACAAACCCATCTTACTTACTGTGCATGGCATGTGGCTCTGACGACACCATATCGGATCCACGATTACGCTCAGTTCCATATTAGAAGGGATGCCACTGAAAAAATCAATTGAATACATTGTAATTTAAAAAGACCTGCAACAGCCAACATAGTGCTGTCGAATATGTTTAGTCAAAGTACTCCTACTACCTGTTTTAGCCATACATTTTGGCCCTCTTCCGTTGAATAGCACATTTTTTATTGTTGTCTAAATAAATTATACTTGTGCGAGTCACGATAAAGGGACTAGATTGATTGATTTAGCTTTGTTAATCGAGTAGGGTGCATTGTAAGGTAAGGATTTAGCCTTAGGACCTGAGCCAGTCTATAATAAGTGCAAATGGATGTCAAAAGTGGCAGCATGGAACAAGTCTTTTGCAGATACATCTGGCATCGAACGCAAGCTTTGACCATTATGGCTGTTGTGCTTTAACTTTTTCGGTGAGTACCGTCCCATCTAGAATGTGAAGGCCTGTCAAGTATGCTCCGTGCAACCTGCTGCGAGGTCTATTTCAATCGCCTACTATGGTACAAATGGATCCTCGGAAAATGCGGTAGATCAAACAATGAACACGATTCTAGATAATCTAACTAATACTTCAGCGATAGCATAAGGTAGCTGTAGACAATGTCAACGTCAAATTCATTCAGAAATGGGAAGCGATTCAGTCACCCAAACCCACATATGTGTTTGGATGACTCACCAATGAGGATTTTGTGAGTATAAGGTAATTATCTGCCGCAAATAGTGGTTAACTGGGGTAAACACTGGAAACCAGCTTTCCACTGAGTCGTCTACTCCTGATGCGACGAAACATTTTTAACGGGTCCTGAATGAATGAATGACTAAAAAGTTGCTATTTGAACTAAATTAAAGAGAGTGGTCTTTGGTAGCAAGTAACTTCACTCCTCCGAGTCTTGTTGGAAGGCTCGTTTAGCCGGAAATTTGAGTAGGCATTGCAAGGCACGGGAATCGGGGTAATCGCTAATTCGAGCACGCATGCAGTTGGTAAGGTTTTATTGGTTTTATTGGTATCCACCTTAATGATTGTCAGTTTTGATTCAGCCAACAGGCAAGAGTTTTAGTTTTAGGGTTTTTCAGAAATGCAACAAAACCGATCTTCTTGAATTGGAGTGCTCGTCATCAATTTTTCGAGGGAGAGGGGTACAAGCACTGGTCTTCCATGGTCCTTCATCTTTTAAAAGCCCTCCTCCTCATGCCGCACAACGCAAGGTGTGTAACCCTGTTTTCACTTCTGTTGCATGACGGTTCGCATTTCAACTGGTGGGAGCCCTAGTTTGAGTGCCTCGATGCAACACTGGGATTGGAAGATAAATGCAACGACAATACAACGTTAAGTTACATCTTTTAAAGCCTTGCATCCACTAGCTACTACATATGCTTATTTCCCTGGGTTTCTTGCGTATGAGTTGAAATGAAGTGGTAGATGATTGGTACTGTAGGATTCTCTCCGCCCGATCTTAGCATCTCAGCAGCAGCGCCATCAGTGAATCAGTAAGGCCTCTCGGCTATGGTGATCAGTTCTTTTCACCAACTCTTGTGTGCAACGTCCTAACTTTCCTACTTCATTATAAGTTGCTATATTCTAAGCGGCAGCATTAAAAACTGCCCCCACAGCCCTCCTTTTGTTTCTGTATACAAGAACATTTAGGTCAGCTGTGCTCATTTGCAAGCACAGTATTTGGAAGGGGGGAGGAGGGCTTGGTGATCTCTCGTCAGGCATCAGATAGTATCGTGATCACTCTGGTTCAAGGACAGTACTTCAAAGCTCAAATAATCTACCTCATTACACATTTGTATGTTTTTCATTCTCTAACGGTGCAAATGTTGCAAGCCGAGCAGTCGCAAAGCATGCATGAGATGTGTCCTCCAGGGTATGTGGTCACAGGACTAAGAAGTCATCACACCAGGTATATTGGCAATTCGTTATTACAAATGGACCGATTGAACTTAGACCACGTTATAAAACTATCGTCATTCAAGACTCGCAGTATCGTTTGAGCAACAACGCACCCACACTCGTCGTTATTCACTGAAGTGTTGTCAACTCGTAGTCACACCTGTAGCGGACTGTCGAACGTGCCTGTGTTTATGATCGTAAAGAAAGAAGAAATGGAACGAGCGACCATAAATTGAGAGAGGAAATTAAGGAAAACTTAAATTAGGGCCAACTTTGTGAGAATCGCACAATATGACGTCTTGAAGCAGGGTTTGAGGGACTGCTACCAAACATTTAGCCCACCATGATTGTCTACCTTATTCTCCCTCTCATTGGGTTGTGTCGTCGCAAGACTACCATTTTGAGTGGCATTTCTTAACGTTTCATTCACTAGCCAACTTGTGCCCCTTGTCGATGCACCTCACAATGTAAATCACAAATGGCTCAATTATTTTAATCCATTTGCTTATGCTACTCTTTGCGTGTCAGTAGAAAGTAGTCGGAGCAAGGGAAGATTGTGGACGTAAATAATGGTGCGGAAAGGAGAAGCGACAATTGCAACAAGACGTGGGGCTGCAAATGTGCCTTCGGCTCACGTATTGCTGCTACTGGATTGATTCACCATGTGTTATAATCCGAGCTTTAATTTGAAATGATTTCAAGTAGCAACGCTTTAAACAGGTGATGTGGTTGACCGCCAAATTGGCTTAGAATTGCCAGTGAACGGATCCTGATGCATCACACACCTGAAGTTGTGGATTGTGGGGTGGCCTGAATGGATAAAGCGTAAGATGTCAGAACAGACAGTCTATGTGAGTGGAGACAAAGGCTTCCCCATTGTGAAGCAGCCCGATTCCTCACCCAGCCGACGTGCATGGATGGCCTGACAGGGACACTTCCATCCAATATCGCATGAGAATACAGCTCTATTGCATGCAACTTCCATAGGATGCTGTTTTAATATGTGGAGTAGAGGAAGCCATGTGCCTCGAGAAGAGGAAGTACGTTTGGGTGTTGAGGTACGCTTAGACAATCATCTATTCTCACCGGCTTTGGTGTTGGGCTACATCAGAATCACGCAAAAGCCATCCTATAATCGCGTGAACTCAAGTAACCCGTCCATCCGGTACCCATACTCTGGCGTGCTTGCTTCCTCACCGACGCTTTTACCACTCACCTATTCACTACTGAGTGTTATACAAATGCTGTGTGATTCCCACACTTCAGCGTGCTTTCACGATGCTCGATGAATTCTGCAGTGAAGATGTGGGTTTGCGCACTCAGCATGAAGCGTTGCATTCGTCAAGTGAGTGAAGTGCAGTCTCGCATCATCTACCGACATACAGTTGATGGACTCTAAGGTGTGCTCCTCGATGTTAACTCCATTGCATTTGCATTGGCGTACATCTTCACACACCACGCCACACACGGCTGCAATTCGCTTATCGATAGAGCACATATACCTGAACTTGGATTTGAAACGTTAGCAGTGATGGTAACCTGCCCCAAATTTCCAATCAAAACTATATTTTCTGCACACCGCTGTACTAAGAACGATAACTTAACCATTGTGCCTTTCCGCCATCCTCACTTTGAGCCGTTCCTCCTCCTTTGTCTGCTTAAACCACAATCAGTAGAATTACCGGTTCGTTGCATTGTA
The DNA here is from genome assembly GCA_001693035.2 of Taenia asiatica. Taxonomy (NCBI): domain Eukaryota; kingdom Metazoa; phylum Platyhelminthes; class Cestoda; order Cyclophyllidea; family Taeniidae; genus Taenia; species Taenia asiatica. Next base: position 21,130 of record LWMJ02000607.1, read on the forward strand.
TACTGACTCATGGGTGAGCATAACGAAATAAGCTGCAAACGCCTTGTCCCTTTGCATATTATCCCTCACAGAGGACTTGCGGAAGTTAATGGTTGAGTGACGATGTGTTCAGAGAGCACACACCTTTTCGCCACTCAAAGTATGAATTAGTTGTTGCGATCGGATGTGGACAATAGGAACGGCACTCCTTCGTCCATGTAGCATTTACTCATACACAGAACAACTTTCCAAAGAGTAGTTAGGAATTAATGCTTGGTCTCTATCAAGGTGAAACGAAGCGTCAATTTGGCATCAACCACAGGAAAGCACATGCCGCCAGGAAGGCTTAATTCACTTTCAGCCTATCATTGGCATGCGATTTTCGCCATCCGAATCGGCTCATTTGAAGACGTCAGTTTGTACTCTAGACCAGCTTTTAGTGAGGCACTGCCTCCTCATGCTCCGCGATGCTAAGGCGCCGCTGCTTATTGCTCTCTTCCTCACTAGTGAGGCGACGCCGACCGATCCACGTTGTGGCGCATGGCAGTGAAGAAGAAGGGTAGAGATGCTGCAGTGGAGTGAAAGACAAATTCCCTTGAGCGGCAAAGCAGAAAAGAGTGTGAGAGAGCAAGACAACCTCAGACTTACTGAATAGGCCGGCTATGTGGCCAAGACGATTAGAGCAGTCTCAGTGACTTGAATATCAGTACATCTGAAGAGCTTCTTGTATCAGGGGATGATTGGCGAAATGGACGAATGCAGGGAAGTAGTACTCGTAACCTATTTCTAACCGACAACGGGAAATTTAACTTTCAAAAAGGCGATCGAACTGGACTTGCAAAATACACCTGATTTTAATTTAGTCACACATTCACAACCCACCGAAAGGCAAAGTCTTTAGTGAATGTGTGTGGATGACAAGCAAAGCATGCATAGGCAATGATTCTGCTTGCACAACCTCAGTTTTATGCCTTGAACAATCAAGTACTGCCACTCAATGGAGGCTAATTCACACAATGGTGACAACTGAATTTCCTCGCCAGTTTGTCGGCACTATGGTAGCAGTCCTTGTAGGAATTGGGCACCAACTGGGTGGCACTGGGGTTGGAGGATGCAACCTACAGTGCTCAATAAAATAAAGAATGTCCGCAAGCTCCTCAAGGCATTAATACGCTTCGACTTGGCAGAGTAAGCTCAGTGTAAGAATCCAATCGCTAGGTAGTCAAGAGCGTTAAAAGACGAATGAGTCTTCTAAATCGCATCCTATCATGCCTTGTGACCGTTGTTTGCCTTTGGAAGCTCCATTAATAAGCAACGAAAATGTTAGCAAATTGTCACATATGCACAAAATTGGAGGCATGAAAATATTCTCAACTGACGACTTAAGCCAACACCGACAATGAATGCATCTACCCAGTAAATCGCTTTTATCGACACTTTCATTCAGCACATTGCCAAAGACTTAGTCCAACCAACTGAATGGGGTCGCACGTAATGGGAATAAAGTCGTGACCAGTGAAGGTGTTCATGAGAAGGACATACATGGCTATGGCTGACATGAAGAGAATGGGTGAATTTGGTTTTGGTGATGGAAGCAGTTGCAATCTGTAGCATTGCATAGGCGTACTCATGTCAGCTTTCAGGTTGGTGAGATGCAAAGCTGGACTCAACGAAGTAGTCTTTGAGTGAAGCGAATCAACCCCGAATATCATTTGCTTATTTAAACAGGGAATCTGCCGGAAAGTTCATCAAAGCCAAAGAAATGATTTTCTCGTAAAACTAGAACAAATTGGGCTAGCTGGTGATTCTTGGGCAATAGATACCATGCGTTCTGATTGCCTTGGTTATCACCATAGCCAAGTGTTGAAGTAAATAGCAAATAAGCAAACAGGTTTAAAAGTATCGTGCGAAACCTACTCTAATGGTTAGTGAAATTGTGCACCAAATTTTATGGCAGCGTCCTTTCATACCGCAAAGCCCACTTCACAGTCCATCAAGCATTGCGTGCGTGATGCAGCGTTGGTGGGTTTCGTTTACGAACGCCTTTGACGTCCTACTTGTGAACATTCTTGTATCAGCCGAATGTTTCTCGTCTGTCAGGCGCATTTTAAACAATAGTCCATTCTGTCAGAAGTACCGTGCCGAAAAACATACGAGTTCACCAAAATCGCAAATTGTGTGCTTTACTTAGTCACAAAGGACACCACGATGTGCATACGAGTGATAACGATAGCGTCGAGCGCGCAATCCATGCGAAGTATACTCATTCGATCGTCATCTACGGTGAACAGGTGAAACGCTACATGCCGCGAGTGGACCTGGTAGGCGCGATCAGATGCCACAACTTGCGAAGACTTCATAGGTTCTTCAATCCCTAACACGAGCACCCTCCAGCTTCTCCGTTAGGTTCGCTTAGGTCTTGATATGAGGCACATTAATGTCATGAAAGGAACAGTTTCCCTACATTCAGGCATGATCAGCTTTCGCTGACACAAGGCGAAATGAGCAGAAATGTGGTTCGGATAAGTAAATAGAACTGACGTCTCCCTATGTGCCCTGTATTAGAGGAGCATTTCAAGTTAACTATGCCTGGTGGAACCCGTGAAGAGGAAGACATCTCTACATGTAAACATGTAATGCTGATATAAGCCCTCCCCGGTGCACAAAATTTCAAACATTACAAGCAGAGTTTTGCAAGTCAAAGCTTCCTAACCAGAACTGCATAGCATCTCTGATACCCTCGGTCACGCTTAATGTATGAAACTTCCATTGATCTATTTTTCTCGGTCTTCGAATTTTAGTCAATCCGGGTAGGAGGATGAAAGTGTTTAGAGATTTGAAGTAATTTGTAAAACATGATGACAGTGAGTCAATTTTGGGAGCCCTCTGAGACGGAATACTTGCTCAAAATATTGCCGCTCATTTTGTTGTAATGGCACGGGTGGGAGTTCAAGTGGAAAATAGCAAAAAAAATGCTGACTTTAGTACATTGCTGTAAAGTGGATAAGCTGACCGGTATCACATTTACTTGTCGCATATCATCTCACATCTGCTACGCGATTGGTCAGCCGATGCTTGTTACCCATTTGCTTCATAATCTGCATTGCACAATTTGTGGCACACCAGATAGAAGTAAGCGAGGGTTCGACCTTCTAGGGTGAGCCCTTAATTAGTCACGAAAAAAAAGCCTGACCAAGGTTCGGCATGGGTCAGTTTTCTTAACTTCTTTTAATTCCAGAGAGGAAAATGATAAACACATGCCAAGAATTTGCACCTTTCTGGGAGACTATTGAATGCGTAAGCTCCAAGTGGCTTCCTCATAAGTCAGTGCATTCTTTACAGTGACACACACCGACACAATTCAACAACTTCACGCCTCACATAGCACCAACCCTTGTTGCATGCTAGACAAAGTCTAAGCAGGAATTGCGACTGCCTTCAAATACCACACAACAAGCATGCAATTATTTCCATTCGCTACTCGTGTTTTAATCACTCTCCTTAGTTCCTGTGCTCGGTAAGCATTTCCTGGCAAGTTCTGGATAGCATGTATCGACTGAACTTCGACATTTTACATGTGAGTTGGCATGAAGTTGACCCAGGTGTGCCAAGCCATCACCACGCATTTTCATTTACCGAGCTGACCGAACAGTGGGGTGGAAGGCCACCATCTCCTCCCACACTGTTCGCTACTTCATTTCTCTGCGCAAAGCAGATGTTTTGCTACTTCAGTCCTTGGTTTATTCAAGACAGAAAGCCAACTTTTGCTGTTCAAATGCAGGATGCCCAACAGGAGAACCCATGAATCATAAATCAGGTCTGACTTGTACATAAACCCTCTAATCAGGCAAAGCGGAGAACAAGTTGGTTTTCAAAAGTATTGTCTTCATTTTTACTTCTACTGGCTGTGGAGGAGAGTAAGAATTTAAAGCGTACGATACGGCTTGAAGTATGGAGAGGGTAAAATTTGGACGCAGTTTTGTATAAGAGGCAAATCGCTTGTTCATACGGAGTCAACTAAGAGGGTGTTGTTGTACTATACAACCCAACAAGGCCGCTGAAAGAACAAACTACGGATATGTTGAAGCAGCAGGTTATGGAAAAGGCTTGGAGCCACTAGCATTGCAGCACCACCTTGGAAGCGAAGGCGAGCGCTGCAACATTGAGTGAGAATAGCACCAAGGGCGGATAAACGTGGCATTATTACAGGCGACTGAGACGCCAAATTCATGATGTTGGCAGGAGTAGAAAAACTAAGACTGCAATTTGAAAGCCTGCGATCAGGACGTCCAGCCAGCGTTCTTTCAAACAAAAATTAAAGAAAGCTTGCAGTAAACTGTCAGTAAACTGTACCTAATCTACTCGAAAGGGCTGCATGGTGGAAGGGACAGGAGATCTGACAGAACCGCCCTCTGGTGCAGGAGCATTCATTAGATGCCCATTAATCAGGAGTTAAGGCAAGTTGAAACTTTCTTTGCTTTAACCTCCAGGCTAATGCAACCAAGGTAGTATGCGTAGCCAAGTGTTCGTCAATGTAGTAGAGGCAGTGTTTGTCCCAGTTCCGAGGCAATCCAAGGATTTCCGACTGGTAGAAAAGTGAAAGAGCCTTTATCACCACACCTTGTACGTTTAGAGATAAGGAAATTTAGGTGATATATTTAGAAGGAGATTGCCATGGTATCGATGAATGAGATATTTTCTTCGGCTGTCGGCTCACATTAACGATACCTCCTCCTGATGCCCACTTGGCCTGTTTAGTGATTAGTAACTAAGGGAAATGGGGAGAACTGGCCGACTGTTAAGATAGAGATCACTAAACACTATTGGGGCGACATCAGTAATGAGTTACTTGCCATTGCACCTAGGTCGAATCTAATCTTTGCAAAATTGAATTTTGCTGGTTGACAATGTGAAGGAACGAAAGGAAGAAGGTTTGACAAATTAAATTGCGCTTGACGTACATGTCTGCACCACATAAGTGTCGCTATCTTTCTCCTTTTACTAGCTCTTCGCCACAAAGCAAGTATCGACCATTCTGAGATTGACTAGGGTATTTGCGAATGCCGCACAAAAGTCGACCTAATTAAAGACTCCTAGTCTTCTTTCAAATCAAAGCACTGTTCACTTTCTACATCTGGAAAATACTTACGTTTAAGTAAGTCATTTAACTCGCGAATCTGAAGAAGGCCGTAAATTCAGCAATGCCATGTGAGAAGTTCTCCGCGCTAGCTTAGGGGAACAGACACTTTTTTTTATTTTTGAGGCAGCCTTTGTAGAATTCCAGCCACTTTTATCCTGGTAGTTGCGTGGACTTACTAAGTCATTATTGTCAAACCACTCAACCAAATAATATCAAAAATGGAGGCATAAAAACATGTCTCCATTGTTACGCTCATGAGGGAGTCATCAACTCGACTATCCTCAATTTTCTTTTTGGGATCACGTCGTAGCAGCTTTATTTTCACGGATTAGTACAGTTGATTAGGTTTGGTTCATGGTGCTTGCTATACCATAGTCACCATTTCGTTGGCATGGTAGCCAACCATGGTGGCCATTGCATCCACCAAGACTCGGAAGGAATGTCATGAGGCAACTCATTTAAGCCGACTTATTCACCATCGCACTTAAAATAAATGCAATGAGTAATGTCTGAGGAGGTTCAAGAGATGATAAGGCAGCTTTTGGATGATATTCAGAAAATTGCGAAGGAGCTACCACAGATGCCACGCACTTGCAATAGTTGGATACAATTTAGTCTTCTAAAAGCGGAATCCTTCGGGCAACAATAGGCCTGATACTTTTGGCAGACGATTTTGTTAAGGTGTGCCTGCGTGAACGACCATGATTTATGCACACTGCATACACATTTGCTGAGAGACTGCTGGAATGGTTTGAGTACTGACGGTGCCGAGTGTCTTCAGTTACACAAAGAGGTAACGCAAAAGAAGGTGGTGGCTTGCAAGAATGAACGACCTCACCGGATCTCCAGGCTAGAGGTCCCTTCATCTAGATGGAACTTCGGCCTTAATTTTCACCACCTTCAGAATTTGTTACTATCATGAACTCAAGCTTGTGAGGTGGAAATTCGCAAATGTGAAAACTCATGGCAAATATCACAATCAGACTGGAAGCAGAGTTTCACAATTATTGAAGTACTGATGATTCGGCTAACAATTAGTAGCGAAAATAACAGATCCGTATTCAGACGACAGGTTTTGTTACATAAATGGCAACAGCAAAACAACTTTCGGTCCATCAATCAGCTTGTTTGCATGAGTGAACACTTGAGCAGATTAAGTGTGTTTCCTGATATTCAAATTTATATGCCAACAAAGATTTGAAGCCTTTATCTTCACTTAGCTTTGGGTGCTGTCAAAAGCTAGGTGAAACATCGCGCCTAAAATTGGTGGTAAAGACAAGCCATAATGCTTATTACCGACAGTATCATCAGTAGCGGATGGACTACCACAATATTTTCTGACGTCATCGAGGAAACCTTACAACTTCACCTGCCATTCCTCTTAATACATTCGGCATAACATTTAGAATGGCGAAGGTGGTTAAAGATGGCAAGGAAAGGCAGAGGTAAACTATCTCACTGAATCACAGCAGAATGGGCATTTATGTCGGAAGCAAAGTAATGAGCGACGCGGTTCCACAAATGAGTGGAGAAGTTCTGCATCACAAAATCGGCTAATCAGTTGCCTTCAACTTGCATTCCTTCCTTTGCCCTTCCTTATTTCTTCGAATTCTGTTCATTTGTGTTCAATCTAGTTACCATTATATCGCAGACTTGTTCGCACTATCAACATACAAAATAACAGGTTTTACAAGGTTTGACCACGTCTTTTGTACCAGGTGTGTAAACTGCAAAACAGTTACGATCCGACTTCATATTCGCGCCCCACTAAAACTTTTGGGCCAATCTTGCTGGTGTACCCAAGAAAAATTTAGTAAACATTAAGTCATCATGTGCTCAATAAGACTAGCAGGTGTCTCACTTCCACGGGTCATTCAAAAGCGCATAAGAGGAAATTGTGGCTGATGAGATGTGAATGTGAGGTATGTGCTTTTCAGCCACAATCAAAAAAGCGCCTGCTTAGCCACGTTAATCGATGTCTCGGAACGTGAGCAATGCACCACGATGCAATTATGTCTTGCAAATGGATGATCCAATATCAGTCGGAGAAAAGGTGCCTTCTTTTCTACCTCTGCTGTGGATGATAGACTTAAACCCCAAAAAAGACTTTCCATTTCATCAAAACTTTATTTTGATGATATTTTAGGGTTGACTAGGTCTTGTAGCTTAAGGTTAAAGAGGAGTCGTGGTCTATCTCACACTTCTACCGACCTTACATTCGTAAGTCTAACAGCGTTGGTTGGAGACTAAGGTACGCACCTAGAGGTAAGTCGAACCACTAACGTGAAATGATGATTAGTTGTGTGCGCTCTCACCAGTGCAACGAAGGGATGAGACCTCGTAAATACGCTGTTATGAATGGCGACCGCTTGTGACCAAGAACGCGCACGTGCATGTTTATTTGTAGTTTTCTGAGTTTCGATGCTTTGGCAAGTCTGTGGCATTACTGTAGCTACTAGCGTGCCATGATTCCGTTTGTTTACGTACTTACTAGTCGAAAAAGATTCTCCAAGAGCATACAATAAAATAAATTAACAAATAAAATGCAAATCCCAAGCTACCTGAGGAATTTAAAAGGAGAACAGTCCTTCTCAACTCTTATCAAGAAACTTAGTGAATGGTAGCAGTGACAATCGTGTTCCAGCCTTGCGCAGAAGGGCCATGGCNATTGCATTTCTTAGGGCTTCCAAATCAGCCTTTGGATCAGAGTGCATCCATGACTTTTCTATGCTTCTCGTTAGCCAAGATGCCATATCTCATAAGACCTCAGACCCGCAAGGATTACCAGTTGAATTCTGATTTGCTGAGTGTGAGTTGCTCATAGTAATCAACCAGGACTCACTCAACTCAGGCGACTTGGGCTAAGTGAATATATACCAAGAAATGAAATTCTGGTGATAGCTTTTGGGCCAGTTGTGCATCACATATCAGCATTTAAACCTCAAGAATGGCAGAAAGAAGTAAAGAAGGCAAAGATGGCGTTCGGAAAGAAGCATTTGCTGAGGAAAGAGTGAGTGGCGCATCTGCCATGTCAGAAGCACAAAAAATTAATTCCTTTCTTTCGGTCGATACGGAGGAGAATGTGTACATGGCCTTGCTGACCATTGCTCGGAGGGTACCAAACGTGTGGCCTGCAGACATCGGCAGTGAAAGGGAGGAGTTTTCATCCATTTGCATAGCAGGAATGGATTCTGAGCCCTCAGCGCATCCGAGAACCATTCTACGGTTGTGCGGCAGTGCGACGTGGCGTGCAGCGGGGTGCAACCAAATGGAAATGCGCGCAACTAGGGATGGCAGGTGAATAACTTCAAAATACTTGCCTTCTTCGGTCTTCTTCTTAGGTGTTGTAGCCATCAGCATTCACAACTTCATCAGAATGACTAGTAACTGGGGCAATTTTCTTTGCAGGTGCATCTTCCCTACACTCACTGTCAGCGTTGAGGGTTTAAAGCCCAATAAGACGTAAACGTTTTTCTTGGATTTGATGCCTATAGACCAGAATGTCTACACATATCGGTGTGGTCGTTGGCTTCCTAGTGGAACTACTAAGCCCTATCCTCCACCAAATCAAGGTGAGTATGCAAGTGTTGAGAAGTTGCATTTATAAATGACTGCACCAACCTATGCTTTGCAACTATGCGTTCACTTAAGATTCCCTCATCTACGTGTCAATCAAGGAATTCAAATTGGGACCACAAATCATAACTAGAAGAGTAGATTTTTCATCGGCCAAGATCACCACCGACACCAATAGCTCCATACGCAGAAACCAGGTAGCACAATGGCAGTATGCACTGATGCAGTCCTCTCAACTTTGTGTTGACGCTGTACCAGGCGTTGTGCTAAGCATTGAGGATAAGGCGGTCTGCCGCTCTGAGCAAAACGTCTTATCCACAATGCTTAGCAGCAATGAAAGCGATTAGAGGTTGTGTCTCACTTCCACTTCCTGCATCATTCGCATTTAGTGCCTCTGCAACTTTACACAAAGCCGGCTAGCGAAGAACAATGTCATTGAGTTTAGCACTGTATCGACTGCAATCATCCAAACTGAGAGATATTTATGCTAGACTATCCTAACTCCCATGAAACTATGCCTGACAATTAAAATGGCCTCCGTTCTTCGCTTCATTTCTATACTCTGCATTTTATCTGCCGATTTGTCTGCATACACATCCGATTATTATTAGTCTACCCCGCTTCCGAACTCAAGGTCCCTAATCCGTTGTAGAACAGGTGGTGATTTATAGCTATTAATACCGATCAGACCGAACAGTATCTGCAAATAATAGGATTATACTCAAAATTTGAATTAAACAAAGAATCGCACAATAAATACCAGCATTGTTTATAGCGCGCATTGTCTCTAAGTCCTGAACAAAGGAGAGGTTGCGATTTATTTCATTTTTAAATTAATTTTGCGAACTGTGGAAATGCAACCGACGCTCCGGAATTAGGCCTAAACTTTACAAGTGTCACAGGTTCATTGCATTTCTTAGGGCTTCCAAATCAGCCTTTGGATCAGAGTGCATCCATGACTTTTCTATGCTTCTCTTTAGCCAAGATGCCATATCTCATAAGACCTCAGACCCGCAAGGATTACCAGTTGAATTCTGATTTGCTGAGTGTGAGTTGCTCATAGTAATCAACCAGGACTCACTCAACTCAGGCGACTTGAGCTAAGTGACCATATATCAAGAAATGAAATTCCGGTGATAGCTTTTGGGCCAGTTGTGCATCACATATCAGCATTTAAAACTCAAGAATGGCAGAAAGAAGTAAAGAAGGCAAAGATGGCGTTCGGAAAGAAGCATTTGCTGAGGAAAGTGTGAGTGGCGCATCTGCCATATCAGAAGCACAAAAAATTAATTCCTTTCTTTCGGTCGATACGGAGGAGAATGTTTACATGGCCTTGCTGACCATTGCTCGGAGGGTACCAAACGTGTGGCCTGCAGACATCGGCAGTGAAAGGGAGGAGTTTTCATCCATTTGCATAGCAGGAATGGATTCTGAGCCCTCAGCGCATCCGAGAACCATTCTACGGTTGTGCGACAGTGCGACGTGGCGTGCAGCGGGGTGCAACCAAATGGAAATGCGCGCAACTAGGGATGGCAGGTGAATAACTTCAAAATACTTGCCTTCTTCGGTCTTCTTCTTAGGTGTTGTAGCCATCAGCATTCACAACTTCATCAGAATGACTAGTAACTGGGGCAATTTTCTTTGCAGGTGCATCTTCCCTACACTCACTGTCAGCGTTGAGGGTTTAAAGCCTAATAAGACGTACACGTTTTTCTTGGACTTGATGCCTATAGACCAGAATGTCTACACATATCGGTGTGGTCGTTGGCTTCCTAGTGGCACTACTAAGCCCTATCCTCCACCAAATCAAGGTGAGTATGCAAGTGTTGAGAAGTTGCATTTATAAATGACTGCACCAACCTATGCTTTGCAACTATGCGTTCACTTAAGATTCCCTCATCTATGTGTCAATCAAGGTATTCAAATTGGGACCACAAATCATAACTAGAATAGTTGATTTTTCATCTGCCAAGATCACCACCGACACTAATAGCTCCATACGCAGAAACCAGGTAATTGTTCTTATCCGTAGTGCACACCGTTTCACCGCTTCTTCGTGAATTACTCTTGAGATGAAGGAGTCAATTCTAAGCTCATCATTATTCTTTCCAGATATTTGTTCACGGCCTGCAGATTTACCTTCCACGCTACCATATAGTGCGCCATTTGACGGCAGAAGAGGCGGCTTTGCGTCAACAAATTGGAGGAGGATGCAGAAACGAGCGTCTAGCACAACTTGAGCATGTGGGCTCCTATGTTATTCCAGGGACGGAGTTTGTTGCCGTTACCAAATATCACAATAGGCATATTGTGAACCTAAAAATTGATACAAATCCTCAAAACATCGCTAACAAAAGACGTCGAAAATCTTCAAATTACCCTTACTAGATTGCAGCAGTGGACTATTTGACTCTTCCTATCGCTTTGTGTGTAATTTTGTACATTCTCACACTATCATCTGATTTGCTACTGATTCTTACTTGCGTATCCATAGGCAACCTGACCTTTCTCTGTTGGGATAGTGGAAGGCAGAGTGGACGGTTAGAGATTGAATAGCAGTTTAGCAGAAAGTGCTATCGGACGAAGTGACTTGTAAAGTTGATTGAAATGACAAGGTGATATGTTTGCTTACCCATTTCTTTCGACTAACAGTTGTCGGTGGTATGTTTGCTTAGTTTTTAATTTGTCTGTTTCTCCGAAATGTAGTTACCCCGTAGTTCACATGTCAGTTATTAGCAAATATGACCTAAGGATGTCTACAACCTTAAAAAATTGCCAAATGAAGCATGCCGAAATAAGGTAAGATGTCTCTAACAGCATCCAAAGCACGAGTTTACAGGCTTGTTTAGAGTCTAGTCTTCCAATAGAACAAATGTTCATTACGCAGTCCAACAACACGTAAATTTGATTTGTAAGTCAATTTTCCGTTACTTTACCCAACAAGTCAAAAACGATTTAAGTCCACAACAGGAAAGGCTCTACTAACACCACTTTTAACAGCCTCTCATAACTGAAGTCAGAATGTCTGCCCTGATTGTTTTCTTTCCAGTAGGTCATGCCCGAGAGACAGCTATTGCTGATTTTCGCACTTGCGATAGTGCACTAAGTACAGCTTTTTTACTCAGGGTCAGCGTCCTTGATGCATAGTTGATCGCCTTGCTCAAAATTCGGAAGTGCAAAATTCGGTGACAAGCAAAATCTTTGCTTAAGCCTCTTAACTGCTTTTATGTGAAACTCCTTTACGCGAGAGATTCACAATGACCTTTAGTGTACCTAGGTTCGAACGTACAATTTGGTGCCGTTGAAACGTAGGGAAGACTGGGAGGAAGGCTAGCCGAAGTGGACACCACTAGCACTAAGACTTCGTGATTGTTTGGCCATGATCGGTACTAAAACGGAATGCTGCAGCTGACTTGCGTTTACTTTACAGCATACAAACAACCGAATATTTTGGTCCTTTCGCTAAAAGGTCCTGAAGCACTGCCCACTTATCAAACTCTGACTCTGGCAAACCTCGAATTGCCGCTTTTATCAGGGACCAGAGGAAAGGTGGCAAACTAAATTGAATTGCATGCGCATTCTTCAAAATTGATCACTAGCCTTGCAATCCTCTTGTTGAGTGGGAAAGCAATGGTCATCTCTGACACTCAATGATAGTTTTTAAAGTCTACATCGCGCCTGAAATCAAAAGAAAAGGTTTTCATTGCTGTAATATATTCTTAATTTTGTAAGACGCCCTCGTTGTAAAATACTTTATGAAGGGTCATGTCTTGTTGAGCTGGAAGCAATTGCGGGGTCCATGTGTCCTGGAAAGGGGCTATGAAGACAGCGTCGCAAGGTCTGCCAAATTAAATACCATGTGATATGGAAGTTTGCAACAAAGTGCACAAATTTCGCAGCATCGACGATTCGGCACGTGTCGTCTCTGGTCATTCACGCCTGGACTTGCTGATTGTGCCCTAAATCCAATGCATAATAATATTTCGGATTGACGCAGTAATATGATGTTCCAGTGAGGCTACCAAAGCATAAAATTAGGCTGATTAATTGAGCTGTCAATTACTGGAAGGAATGGAATTGAAGTCAACAGGCAAAACAATTTGCTGCTCTTTACCTCAAATTTAACAATGTTTCAGCACTTTGAACCTTGTTAGCACGTTTAAATCAGCAACAAATTGCAAAAGTCTTACCCTGTGAAGGAAGCAAAAGTGTGTCGATAGGCAAATTATTGTGAGTTCTAACGCACTCCATCCAAGTTGCCATTAATGCTAATCTGTTACTCATTCCAGTGTTTGTAACTAAATCAGTATAATTGTCTGCCTAGAAGTTACTCCCTTGTGCTGGATACTGTTTTTATGGAAGGAATAAGGGCATGAAGTTTCTTCAGTCAGAATTTGGTCATTATTACCACTGCACTTGTTATCCTTAGCCCAGATCTTATCATTCATGCGGCTAAAGGACCACGCATTGAGCCATGCTTTGGTAATTGCCAATCCGATGAAGAGTTTGCTTTTTGTTGTTTTGTAGAGAGCATTAGATATGTTCGGCCTCCCCAAGGGCAGAGAGGTTGGTGAACTGTTATCTTTTTATGAATTTTGGCATGATTGGAGGCAACTAGCCAAGCTGACACTTCCAGTAGAAAGAACTAAATTTCGTAACACTAACAAATGTAGTAAGATTCGCACTTCTTGAAGAGGCATGTAAGTAAAGTAAATGCTCTACAGACTGGTCTATTTATTTTTGCATTGTATAATGAAAACCTTGTATACAAATTCTGGCTTCTAGCTCCCCCGCTAGTTCTGGCACTTTTCCACTCGCTTGTTCAGTGTTGCTCCTAAACAAAATATGCAGCTTCCGGTTTCACAAAACAGGTTATTGCCACAGCGTAGGCATAGAATAAGTCACCGCTGTCTCAGCACTTTTGCACAATGAATAAAATTAGTCTTACCGTGATTTTTTTGCTCAAATAGAGCATAATTTGTAGCTCAACCTGACCGAATGGACTCACAAGCCTGTGCAACTTAAAAGATTTAATGACCCTAAAATCTGCAAAGACTTAAGCGAGTGCTCATAGAGATTTTTAAAAACCTGTACAAGTCACTCGGTCCCTACAGACCTTCCTTCGCCCAAATTTTGAGACACGCCTCCAACAAAAGTATACAAAATTCTTGCATCGATTTGCAGATGCTTGCAAATTGCAACACTGTAGATGTTGATTAGCATGATTGCTTACCCATAGGGTCGGTAAGTCTTTGCTTTCTAGGGTGACTAAGAAAGACTGCTGGCGGTCAGTGGTTTTTCTGATTCCATTTTACATGTGACAGGCCCCTTAGCAATGCAAGGGCTCTTATCAAGTAGCGATATCCTCTTTGTTGCAGATATGTCAAAACGTGGACATCTCATCTTCCCAGGTGGATTTGTGAAGTAATCAAGACCCCTGCAACATCTTAGAATAAGCTGAGATAAATCAGATATCGAAATAATGAATGTTGTTATTATCAGATTGCCATAGAGGCTAGAAGAGTTAACAGAAGTGAAGCTTAAAAATCACAACTCAATGGTGTTTTCAAACATGATTTTAACATGAATTTGCCCTTTGTGCACCTCAGACTTTAATAGAACCATGCAAGTATTGCTTATGTACCCAAATAATTTAATGTTGATTCATAAAAGCACTGCGTGCATACACCTATGCATATATTCGATATGCGGTTAAGCTTGGTGCTACTGGCATGATTTGGGGAGCAAACTTTGCGAGTTAGGCGCATCGATATAAGCACAAAGTTACCAATTTACTAAAACTGGTGGTCAGAAAGCTAATGCAATACGTTATTGCTTGCAAAAGTTGAGCGAAGACAAACTTAGCAGCAAAGGGGTTGTAACTGTTGGCCATGAAATGCTTCTTACTATAGCGTCTTCAAGCTGTAAAATAACTTTTACTATTCTCGGCATAACTTCAATCAAATTTCCGAAAGCCTGTGTACTTAGTTACTGATGAATAAAACATAGTGAAAACCTATGTGCCAAACGTTTTTTCTTAGGTTTTTAGCTTAAAGTGTGGCGCTGAAACACTCAAACGAGTGTATAGTCCCAAAGTTCAGCAACCAAGAGTATGTACACATTTGTCTTATCTGCTAAACTTTTGGGAAAGATTCGTTTATAAGCAAGGAGAATGGCAGGGTAAAATGGAAAGAGGATGAGTACAAAGTTCCAGACGATCATCCAAAAGCCATCACGTTTGCTGATTGCAACGTTGCTTCCTCATCCACGTCATCATCAAAATGAGCCGAGCATAAGCGGGACACAAAAGTAGCTATTTTAACGTTAAACTGTACAAATCGTCAACAACAACAAAATGAGCCGAGCATAAGCGGGACACAAAAGTAGCTATTTTAACGTTAAACTGTACAAATCGTCAACAACGAAGTCGTCACACCTCATAATATTTGTACAAAAATGCAGTGTTTTGTGGATTATCCAACCATCTATGTAAGGAGACTTGGTTAATTGCAGGTCAATGACTTCAACAATTTCTATCCGAACCGGATGAGGTGGGTCGGCGCAGACCCTGAGTGAAACGAAAATGGATATAAAATCACACCATGGATTGTCAACAGAAGAATGGACGAACTCATCAAAGTTAAGTAGCTTAAAGTACAATCAGCTTGGCAGCTTACTAAACAACTCCTCTGATTGTAAGAAATTTTTTTACGAATTGAGTAATAGCTAGTGGCAGTGTTTACCCTGCCACGATGATCCTTGTTATTCTAATTTGTCTATTGCACTCAAGTGAGTTTTCTAGTCATGGAGTCGACACTTGTCTGATGGTTTTATGGCTGATAATCAAAGAAAGAAACCGATGAATAATCTGCATTTACCGATGAGAACTACTGCATTAGTGTTGCTGACAATCTTCTTGTTTTGAGGCCCATTTGCACCTGGCTTACAAAACTGAGCGGAAAATTCTTTGATGACTGCAAATGCAGGTAAATCAACGCATATTTTGGCCTTGAACATTTCTTGCCTATTTTTAAGTTGAAAAGAAACTGTTAGAGATCAAGAAAACTGGAGCTCAAATCAAATAACTGAGCTAAATCCCCTTTCACCCAAACATTTTGCGCAGCATTATCGCCAATATCATGAAACTTAAATAGGCGATTTAGGATGCGACTGTTAGAAGAGTAGTTCAAACCTTCTTTGCACCGACTAATTTAAGCAAAACTAGTAAACAGAAAATGTATTCTGTAAACAAAACGCTCCTCGCTTTAGGGAATTCCGCAATAATCTTACAAATAAATTCCGCTACTTCCGGCGATTTTTCTAAAGCCAAACTAGCGCTCCTTAACACTTAGCAATAATAGTTTTGACATCGTTCGAACTGCACTTCATGCATGCGCACAAAAGTCTTTTACTTTCCTGAGGTTCAAATAACCTCTGGACAAAGGAGAAGGCTGACTTGAGACTTGCGATGGAATGGAGTCTTCAATGTAAGGAATTAGTGATTTTGCTCATCTCTTTGTATGTATTCGGTGGGTACTGCTAAAAACGAATTCTTAGACTCAAGAAAATTTTTAAACTGTCAGGATAGGATTAAATAAAAGTTGCATGAAAATCTTGCAAGTTTAAGGCGCTGATTTTTACCAAATCACCCGCACGATTAGGCGTTAACATTGAGCATGCATGTGTACGTCAAACTACGGAAAGTCAGAAAAATATTTCATCATTGGTGTGAGAACTCGGACAGATATTTGGTTGAAGTGACCTTTTAGCCTTCCTGAACCTTTAAAATTAGGCTGAAGATTTCCTTAGTTATAAGGACGCATTTAACTCTCTATTTTGAACCCATTAAAATGACTGCTCCCATTTTGTATGGGTCCAAATCTTCCGCATCTGCAAAGAGGGACTTCGTTAACATCGAATTTGAGTTATACGAACGAAAAGACAGTTTGTGATTAAGCTTGAAAGAAAATGGGTGCAAAATGGGAAGAATTGGTTAAAACTCGGATGCTTTAAATCTTCATTGCTTTCCGCCCCTTAAACTAAAAATAAATTTCAAAGGACTTCTGATCTTTGACAAAACTTTAAATCTTCATTGCTTTCCGCCCCTTAAACTAAAAATAAATTTCAAAGGACTTCTGATCTTTGACAAACAAAGGGGGCGGAAAAGATATCTTTAGGTCAAATGAATCTGCCAATGGACAAATCTCGACCTTAGGGCTTTAATGTTGATGCGTGACACCCAAAGAACTACTTGATACCTTTTGCAGATGGTGGGAATTACAATATAGCATGAACAGAGTTGTTGAAAGCAAGACGGTTTTGCTAGGACCCTTGAAATGTCAAATCTTTCCACTGATTTACGTCCTTCATTCTGACGGTAGCACTGGGATACGCAAAAAGGATATGCATTGGGTGATATTTGGCTTTTTGTCCCACTGGTACAGAAAAGTCCACTTTATGCCCCATAGCAATTTGTCCATTTTATTTTCTTCAATTTGATACGGGTGTCATGTTCGATACTAAGACTGATAACCAAGTCTATCCTCTCTCTGATAGGGTTGAAAACAACGTTTTTAAAGTGCGCAGTTTTCTTCACGCCAGATGTTCTTTCGCCACTGTGGGAGCCTATTCCATTTCTA
Organism: Taenia asiatica; assembly: GCA_001693035.2. Taxonomy (NCBI): domain Eukaryota; kingdom Metazoa; phylum Platyhelminthes; class Cestoda; order Cyclophyllidea; family Taeniidae; genus Taenia; species Taenia asiatica. The sequence continues at coordinate 38,464 of LWMJ02000607.1, forward strand.
CTAAGACAAGGCTCCACATTAACCCACAATTTAATCGACATTGTCATTGTGAAGTCTGCATAACTGCTTCAAGATTTGCATGGATTGAAACGGAACAAAGGGCTAACGAATTGTGGATAGTCACGGCAGCGTCGAAAACATATGTAAGTAATGCACATTTGACATAACTTTGTCCTGAATGCAGAAACAGGTACAAACTACGCCATTGGAGGCCCATTTGCCACCTTCAATTGACAATTCGCTTAATGGTTTTCGATTAGAAATAACACATTGATTGTATCAATAGGACTTTTTATCAGCTTATTTGTTACATTTGCTGACAATAGATGATAGCTACAAAAGTGTTTTTTTGCCTAGACATAGTCTATTTTTCAAAACCGTCACTCATAAAACCTTTTGGTAGTTTTGTGCGCATCAAACCACTGCTGCACTCACCACCTCTACCTCTGCGAAATACGTTTCCTCCGATGGTCCAGATGGCCTTCTTACAACCCGTAAGCCGATGCCTCCTTCACTCAAAAGATGTTTGAAATTCGTTCACTCTCGAAGTCACCGCAAAATGGTGGCTCTCCTGTGGCTATATCAGCGAACATACAGCTCATAGACCACACATGGACGCCGCATCAATGGCCTCGCCTAGCACAATTTTAAGAGAGTGGTACCACAGGGTGATGATTCACAGCATTAAAGTCAGTCAAGCAAACTTTCCAGGGAGTTTTGAGAAAACCGGAAAGTACCTTGTGAGTTAATGCGCGAAGTGGGCAACCGAAAGATCTGTTTGGGGCCAAAGTCAGCCAGCTTAACAGCACTCCTAATACCATCGACCAGAACATTTTGGTGTTTATAAATCACGGTAATTTATGCGTCTTACGTGGTAACAACGAAAAGCCCGTAACATTTGATACGTAAATGACTGGTGGCAATAAAGGCACAGGCGAAACCCTACTTTAGCAGTGCCTGGAGGTAACCCGGTTTTCTTATAATTAAGATCCTAGTGCCATCTGAGATCCACAACTAAAAATCAAAAAACTGGATGCAGTCAATTGTCAATTAGGTAAACATGTTCAAGACTAGGAAAAGTAATCGATCTTTCAAATGTGCCTCACAGTGTTAAGGTGTTTTATTTCTTTTAGAAGCGTAGTCTTCCTGGGAGCAGTCGAAGGTACACCGTGGACAGATTGCTCAAGTTCGATTTGCTTCAAGGCCTTTAGCCTGCCGGTATCCGATGGAAGCATTCCTAAATCACCCCATAAGTGCTTAGAAAGATGGGTTGAAATCTTTTGTTAAACAATTGCCAGTTTTCCAAGTAGAGAAGAACTCTAAATATCATAACCTGACATCCCTACGAAATGCTTAATTGCAGGCATCAATTCACTAGTAAACTGGATTTATGCACTACATTAAGTTAATTCCAGCATAAAACCAAGGGCTGAAATTAAATTCATTAGTGTACAGGTAAATGAGCAGTCAGAATGTCTCAGTTGGCAAAAGCTATCCTATTAAAATAACAAACCATTCAACACACTGCCTGATCAACCTAATTAGCCGCCTAATGCGTAGCGTAACATGGAAAATGAACCCACTAAGGTGTTGAATTCAGAAAATAAGATACCTT
>LWMJ02000608.1:6858-18006 GCA_001693035.2 Taenia asiatica
TGTGCGTTCCTCGACCACAACACCAGCCAAAAAGCCTCGCTCTCAGAGTACTTCGAAACCACCTACACCGATTACGATATGCTGTGCATTTTAGAGAGACGCGATTACAGTTTCTCAACTACGCATCAAACCCATGTTCAGAAGTTAAAATGTTGAAACAACTGACGCACCTTAGGGATAGTCAAACGTAAACAGGAATGCTCACAGTGACGTGTGACAGCAACGCTAACGAGCGTGACCACACCCCTTCGAACAAAAAGCATCGGAAGTGGACAAACGGTCCACCACTCTAGAACGCCAAACATGAATGCAAGACACTCTGCACGAGTGTTACCGAAAGTACGACGATTTCTTCACTCTAAGTGAGGCTTGGCGACACCTGCTGTCACGATCAGTCTTATCACATGCACCGGTCGAGCTACCAAAGATTCCGTGAGATTTTAAAGTGGATTTTCAGAGGCTATGTAATCACTGCATAGGCTAAAGCAGTCTATTCCCCAACTAGCGTACCATCTTTGATAAAAAAAGCTGCCGAAAAATCAAAATACAAAAGGGCATGAATCCTCCATTTCTTGGACCCCTCTCGAGTCGACGTTGACTTCGAGGAATACGCGACTTACCATTCGCACCCAAAATACTACTGATGTTGTTTCACCATCCTGGAGGAGAGGAAACGTTGGTGTTTCGAAAGCCGCCTTTGATCTTTCAGTTTTAACGTTTGTTCCGTTACCTCTAAAACACGGAAGCAATGCAAGCACACAGGCATGCCCACAGTCAAGGTGCTTTGCTGGACAGATCCTGGCCAATGAACGTACACAGCAGAGATGTTCAACAACTCAGAACGCGCCGTTCGAACAACTGACGTTTGAATTGAAATAGGCCGATCGAAGGACATGAGGTTAGTTATTTCAAAGGCATTCATAATTCATAAACGAGAATCCGATGTGTTACCACCACTTAGATGAACTCAACTTGAACCTCGCTAGGGGTTTATTTTGTGTGCAGATAGCACATCCTCAAGCGCATTGGGTGCTCACTTTGACGGCACTCTCAAGAAGTGAAGAAATAAACAACTCATCTTTCAATATCACTGTACAAGAAAGGCACTTTGGTGATCCACTCCACAGTTTTTGGTCAGGGCGTGCACCACCACACAGCCCTACTTTAACGGCACAGTCATCGCCACCAAACAGGGACAGAAGCCGACAAAAGCTGCAATGCAGCGACTGAGGGTGAGCACAAGACAATTAATGGACAAGGGTGGCCACTTCACGACATTGGGTGGAGTTGACTTCGGTAATAGAGCCGGGGAAGTGGCCCTCTCTGACAGAGTAGATGCTGTGCTGTCGAGTTACACTCGCAACTACCATTGGCATCCAGTCAAACGGATTGATGACCTCTGCGTCCCAGCAGTTAACATCTGACACAACTGGTCGGATTGCACCTTTGTATGTGCGGTTCCAGAATTGCGTGAGCTGATGCAGAAAAAATGGCGATAGTTGCAGGACAAAAAATTATGGCGATAAGAGAAGTATCCACCTTACATCGAGACACTTAGTTCTACACGAATGGACGTTTGTCCGTGAATACCAGCCGGACAGGTGCTGTGAACTCATCCATGCACTCTTAATCCAGGTGGCAGGCCACACTGGTAGCACTTATGCGGAAGAGCGCATGGTGATAAATGCTATTGTGAAAAAGGACTTAAAACCCACGTTTGCCTGCCTACCCACAGAAGAAAAGTTGGGCGCAAGTTAAGTATAAATGAATTACTCGAGGACACTTCAAGTCCGCTCCGCAGATGTCCTGGACTTAAAATGTCAGAGCGATGAGTGCTGGGCCAAACTGGACAGTATGCTGGACAGGCGCCAAAGGAACCAGCAGCGATAAGAATTTGCGGCGTCGGAAATCGAAGTCCGGCACACGAATAAACGGCCCTAGTAATGAGGCAGAAGGGATGATTGACATGACAGGTGAGAGTGTGCCATCAAATGCAAACCAGCTCTGTGATGTTAGCAAAGAAAACACGTTAATCGGGCCAAAGGAGAGCACAGGACTGCTCCCACCATCGCCGTAAAGACAAACACGAAACCCAATGCAAGAACTTTACATGCCCCCTCACGACAAGGACAAAAGCATACAAACGTTACACAGCTCAATGGATATGAGAGATATTTCATATAGTGAAATCACTAAAAGCAAGTGCAGTGACAAGAAAATTACCGTGTAGGCATATGGAAGATAAGTCAAACAATTTCGACCAACAAGGTCCTGCGGTCCAACAGGCCTGAAGGAATGCAAAAAAGGTTAACTAGAGAAAGGGTAGTCAAATACACTTTAGTGGGTTTCCTTAGTACGGGGCGATACATCCATGAATGACATGGTGGCGCACAAACTTAAACCTGATGACGTTGTAGGCACCCCAGTTCCATCAAAAAAGTGAGCTTTGCAATTTGCATACCTAAGAAGCAATTCCACGAAAGCTAAACAAGTTGCAGTTGTAACAGCGGTCCACCCACTACACACGGACGTACGCTTCAAAAGACCGCGAAAACTGTGACAAACTACGCTTGACAGAAATGCAATTCTTTAGAGACACACATGTTGCCCACAAATTGCACCTGTTAGCAGCATATTATAAATGGCACTGCTTTCGCACAGAAAACTAACGAAACATTTTTGTTAAGATAAACGCGGTTTCACTTCGTACGAACAACTCTCTTCCTTTATAGTAGCAACCAAGGTCACAAATAAATGAAATTAGTAAATTAGCTTTTACTAACGGATAGATTTTAGTAAGACTCATCGCTGCATCACCGCACGCTGACCACATCCTTCTCCATCGTTAAGCGCCCTTTGCCGCGGAACGTGCGCGCTATTCGTCGGTTGAAATTTGGTGGTCGTTTCGCTTTGCTAATGCGGATGGTTCCTTGTAGTTGACTACTTTTGAGGTTGCGTTGGCTGATGGAATCCGGTCAGCTCAGGTTTTCTAACTGTCGGCATTACCTCCACGCCAGTCGTATTTCCAGGTAATTGCCGATACCACCTCTGTTAGCTTATCCCTCCCAGATGTTGGGCCGTGTTGGTGTGCTCATACAACATTGGAGCATCCGCCTTAGCAGTAAGTTGCTTTGTTAATAAATTGGAACCTATTGTCGTCTCAATGCCTGCCTGATTATTATTCTATATCAGTGGTGCAGTATGGCGCACTACCCACCATTTGTAATCTGACGAAGTGGCATTATTGCTCCTCTTTCGCCCGGGTTGCTTTCTCGTCGTGCAAGTTCGGTGGTAATGAGCGTTATCTTCCCTGCTGACTTGAAGTGGCTGCTTTGGCATTGAGATGTAGGGTCAGCGACATCAAAATTGTTTTTTGTGTGTGGTAAGAGCTAGCGTTTTCCATAATTGTTTTTTGTGTGTGGTAAGAGCTAGCGTTTTCCATGCCTTTTCACGGCTTCGATTTTCGTTGCTGCCAAGATGGCACGCTTAGGAGAGAGGACTCGTATCGTGGAATTGTATTGCACGTATTTGGTAATGGCTATTGCGGCAATTCCGGGGATAGTTATTTTTGAAAAGTTTGGTCGCAGCTGTGGTAGAACACCACTGTACCTGTAGCCAAGCTCTCAGTAGTTGACCAAGAATCTAACGACCTCGGCTTCGCCTACGAGGTGAGACTTGACGAGGTAATAAGTAGTCGCTTTTTTTGGGGTGATAACTATTACCTCCGGATAGCAGTTGGTGGTTAGAGAACACGGAGTTGTTGCGGGCCAAGATAGGTGCTATGAGGCTACCTGCGAGATCGAGGTGCCTGTCAGTTGATATAATCTCCATTGTGTAGGAGGTCTCATCCGAGCTCTAAGCTTTTTTTCAGAATAAGTTTTTTGGTGTGTCTTGGTGACCAACACCCATCGGCTTTATGATCAATGAACTCCGATGCTCATCGCCTTTTGGTCAGTCATTTCGGAGTGTCAAGCTATAATGCCGAAGAACTCGATAAGGTTGACAGCAACAGAGAGCGTAGGGGTCATGCACTTTCCCGTGAAGAGTTCAAAACGTGCCGCAGTCTTTAAGGTGTGCTATCCCATCAAATGCTTCCCTTGAGAGTGAAGCTTGTTCGTCCCATCGCTGTGTGTGTGGCGTCAAGAGACGTTGGATTGGGCGAGGGGCGTTGCGCGAGTTTTATTGGTCCACAAGACAAACTGCACCGTGGTGCTGGTCGGTGCATTTGATTATGATGAAAATGATTACTCTGATGAGTACCACCTTTTCGTGGGGTTGCCATTGGCATTGGACGTCCTGTGATCAGACGCGAAATGGATCAGCCGTTCACAAATGTAAAGGGCGATGGAGACGGGGGTGGTTTGACCGTTAGTAAGATTTGATCCAATGTGGGAGTCTTTTCAGGACATTTCATTTGTTAAAATGGCTATTATTAAGATCTAGTGTTTGGCCCCTTTCCAACAGGGCATGTTTGCGACGAATTCCTCTTTCATCTGGGTTTGTGGCCGAGACAAGTATTGTACTAGTCTATTCGGCCTTTTAATGGGCCGAAGATGGATGCTGCGGGACCCATAAAATTTTGTTGTTAGTACATTTTTGCATTTATAGAAGAAGGCCATTCTCAGCTCTAATTAATAAACATTTTCGCACAAATCTTTGCAGGTGTGATGCGTTTTGCCTGACATGGATGCACCAACTTCAGGGAATGGTAGACATTCTGTCGATGGAAAAGAATGGCGTTTCTCCCAGGGCGGGTTCTGCGAAGAGGTTAAGCGAATCGTAGTCATCGAGTGCGTTTCGCACTAGTCAGCAGTTAACTCGGATATGGTCAAGGAGGTGTTTCCGGTACTTTGCGAGGCCGGGAGAAAGCAGTTTGGAAAGGAACGATGAACCCGTCTGCCAAGCATTGATGAGGTCCGCTCTTCCCATCCCTCTTCAAGCTGATAGGAAGCGTAATCTCGCCGCTGTAGGAACGCAGGAACTGGACACTGGTAGCGCTCTTTGCCTACACTGCATTGCCACTCGGAGACATCCGTTTCAGGCCGCTAAACCAGACCAAGACGCACACAGCTGTTGAAATAACGCAGCTCTACTCGGTGAGTGTGCCACCTTCTCCACTCCCTTCTCCTTCCCCCTCCCCCCAAACTTGCATCTTTTTCGACCGTTCACTTGTTTATGTCCTTTTGCGGTTGCATTATATAATGAATCCGATTGAAAGCTTATCAGGATATTATTCACGAGAAGTCGGTGTATCCGTTGATAAAGCTTTGAAAGGCGTGATGCTCTCCATGCCTTCCTATCATTAATGGCGAGTCTCCGACCACCTTCCATCCGTGCATCATTGGGTTATGGAGTATGAAACGGGCTACTTCATCTCAGAGAGGTTAAACAGTTACTGTGACTATCGTTGAGGCGTGCTTTGTCACTCGTGTGATAGCCGTTTGTCTCCAAGCTTCACCAATTTCTTGTTTCTCTCATCACTTCGTCCACGCCTCGCATTTGCGCACTTTAAAGGCTTGGAGGCTGGAAGCTCAACCAGAAGGCAGGTATCCTTGACTCTTGGAATGTTTGGATGTTTCTCCTTATGGCTATATGTCTACAAATGGTCCTTAACGCATTCACCACCGGCATCACTCGCATGCGAGATCCCGGTTTTCTTAATCAAGCCGGTATTCGCGTACGTTTCTTGCCAGTTTATGCGGACTGATTGCAAAAAGTGTAGATATAGATATAAAGCGTTCTGATTTGGGGATAATTGCACCTTTTCAAGAACTCGGTGGAGCCGTTAAATAACAAGTTGGTAGCACAGACATGGACGCCATACTTGATTAATCAAGTGCCTTAATGTCTTGTGTAGTTGACTTTCCTTCGAGGCTCTGGTGACGGACTTGTTAAAGGGAGGTTGCAATGCTACTAGCTCAAGTCAGTATGGGTAGCGTAAATGATTAATATTATGGAAATGTGAAAGGGCAATCGGGGAGGGGTAGATTGTAGCGATGTCCTTTTATTTAGCTCCCTCTCCTACAGGTGGACGTTCCAACACCACCCTGGCCTCCAAGACGGCCTTTGTAGTGTGCACCGCAACCGATCTCACCAAGACTAGCATTGACGCGGGTACCCAAGTGACCATGTTATCGGAGTGGTGTGTTCGTCCGTCCAAGTGAGATCACATTTTCGTTTGCGTGTCCCCTGGGGCTATGTTGTGGCTCAGCTGCATCGCTCTTGTAGCGCTGATGCCTCACAGAGTTGAAGCACTCGAATTTTATCCGTCTCTGCAGTTAGAAGCCAATCTACGTGCCTGTGTGATGCCCTTTTGAGATCATCCAAACGTTATGTCGTGTTTTTCATTAAGATTTTACCCAGGCGTTCGCCTACTCCTCCACTTATACAGCGTTTGGCTATCTATTCACTGGGAACGGTTTTGAAAGTGGCAATTAGCGAAGGCATTTGGAAATTTAGTTGTCATTCATTTTCTTACTGTTCCTACTACGAAGCAGGTATCCTTGACTCTTGGAATGTTTGGATGTTTCTCCTTATGGCTATATGTCTACAAATGGTCCTTAACGCATTCACCACCGGCATCACTCGCATGCGAGATCCCGGTTTTCTTAATCAAGCCGGTATTCGCGTACGTTTCTTGCCAGTTTATGCGGACTGATTGCAAAAAGTGTAGATATAGATATAAAGCGTTCTGATTTGGGGATAATTGCACCTTTTCAAGAACTCGGTGGAGCCGTTAAATAACAAGTTGGTAGCACAGACATGGACGCCATACTTGATTAATCAAGTGCCTTAATGTCTTGTGTAGTTGACTTTCCTTCGAGGCTCTGGTGACGGACTTGTTAAAGGGAGGTTGCAATGCTACTAGCTCAAGTCAGTATGGGTAGCGTAAATGATTAATATTATGGAAATGTGAAAGGGCAATCGGGGAGGGGTAGATTGTAGCGATGTCCTTTTATTTAGCTCCCTCTCCTACAGGTGGACGTTCCAACACCACCCTGGCCTCCAAGACGGCCTTTGTAGTGTGCACCGCAACCGATCTCACCAAGACTAGCATTGACGCGGGTACCCAAGTGACCATGTTATCGGAGTGGTGTGTTCGTCCGTCCAAGTGAGATCACATTTTCGTTTGCGTGTCCCCTGGGGCTATGTTGTGGCTCAGCTGCATCGCTCTTGTAGCGCTGATGCCTCACAGAGTTGAAGCACTCGAATTTTATCCGTCTCTGCAGTTAGAAGCCAATCTACGTGCCTGTGTGATGCCCTTTTGAGATCATCCAAACGTTATGTCGTGTTTTTCATTAAGATTTTACCCAGGCGTTCGCCTACTCCTCCACTTATACAGCGTTTGGCTATCTATTCACTGGGAACGGTTTTGAAAGTGGCAATTAGCGAAGGCATTTGGAAATTTAGTTGTCATTCATTTTCTTACTGTTCCTACTACGATGTTCTAGTTTGTTGAACTACGAGGTGGATTTTCGTGAGTTTTTATTGCATAATCTTCTTCTACATTTACCGGCCTCATCACACCCGTGTCTATTCAAACTTTCATTCTTTCTCTTTAAGGCTCAAGGGAGAGGTGTTTAGAGTGTGAGTGTGCGAGATTTTCATCGTTAGCATTGATGATAAAATGCGTGCTACAGGTAAGGTTTGGAATTGGTTTTCACTTCAGGGTTCACGCTACAGTTTCTGGTTGCCTTGGGTCTGTCAAATGGTCAGTGCCGTGTGTCAAACGGAGGATTAGCTCAGCTGGTCCTCAAGGTTGCGGTCTTACTTTCTAAAGTGCGGTGCATCTTGGATTGTTGTTGTCGCTCCCGTGTCACGTGTTAGCATTATTGGGGCTAGAGGTGAAATCTCACCCAACCGCCGTCTGTTGTTCGCCCTGACTGGACCATTCAAATTTGGTAACACATCGGGTTCTCGTTTATGGATTACGAGTACCTTCGAAATAACTAACCTCATGTCCTTCGATCGGCCTATTTCAATTCAAACGTCAGTTGTTCGAACGGCGCGTTCTGAGTTGTTGAACATCTCTGCTGTGTACGTTCATTGGCCAGGATCTGTCCAGCAAAGCACCTTGACTGTGGGCATGCCTGTGTGCTTGCATTGCTTCCGTGTTTTAGAGGTAACGGAAAAACACCGACATGTCTATTGGTCGGTGCTTCTGAGAAGTTCCGTGGATTACTGTGATAGAAAGTGTAATCCACTTGGAATGTGCCTCGCGTACGGCAGACAAAACTATAGTTAATGGATTGGAGGTAACAGCTTATGAGGCTTTTTGCATGTTAGAACGAATCCCCGTAGTCTCTGAATTGTTCTTAAGGGCACTTTGAGGCACGGGGGCTTTGTCAGGGTCAAACTTGCAGGAGTTGAATTAGTGTCCTTCTTTTCTGCCTCCAAACCCTTTTAAAGCACGTTAGTTTTCTCTTGTATGTCTGCAATGATCCACAAACACTCCTCAATCGTCTAAAGCCTTTTGGTCCAAAATGGTTGATGACCACGTGCTCAGAGTTGGAGTGCAAGATGCCTTGGAAAAACATGCTTCCATTGCCAATTTATCGTCTGGCGGTTGTATGACCGCGGTGGTCGTCAGTGGCGTTCTGATTCCATCGTCCTTAGCTTAGTGACTCGTTGGTTCCGAATAAATAGCCCGAAATCTTCTCGGATTTTTCTGACGCATTAGTGGCTCGTCTTACAGCTACCTACCGAGCGTGTCTCCATTGTTTGGTTCAATGCGTTTTCAGCAGATCCGACCTACCCTTGGGGCCGTTGAATGGACATTCTTCTTTTGCCTCCAGGGAATTCAATCAGCCGGCTGGGCGTCGTGAGCCTGAAAGTACTGCGCAATTTCGATCTCCCCCACCGTACCTCCGCGTTTGCGATCGACATTGAAGTCTTCCCATGAGCGGTCTACCCCATCATCCTCACCCCTCTGTGTCAATGTCTATCTGTTTTGCTACCCACGTCTTGAAGTGGCTTGACAACATTAAAGAGATGGTTTAATCGGTTTCCCCGACGCTAAAGTTACTAATAAAACAGACTTTAGCCGCAAAACGATAAAGGACCCAAGGTAGTGNTGGTTGATGACCACGTGCTCAGAGTTGGAGTGCAAGATGCCTTGGAAAAACATGCTTCCATTGCCAATTTATCGTCTGGCGGTTGTATGACCGCGGTGGTCGTCAGTGGCGTTCTGATTCCATCGTCCTTAGCTTAGTGACTCGTTGGTTCCGAATAAATAGCCCGAAATCTTCTCGGATTTTTCTGACGCATTAGTGGCTCGTCTTACAGCTACCTACCGAGCGTGTCTCCATTGTTTGGTTCAATGCGTTTTCAGCAGATCCGACCTACCCTTGGGGCCGTTGAATGGACATTCTTCTTTTGCCTCCAGGGAATTCAATCAGCCGGCTGGGCGTCGTGAGCCTGAAAGTACTGCGCAATTTCGATCTCCCCCACCGTACCTCCGCGTTTGCGATCGACATTGAAGTCTTCCCATGAGCGGTCTACCCCATCATCCTCACCCCTCTGTGTCAATGTCTATCTGTTTTGCTACCCACGTCTTGAAGTGGCTTGACAACATTAAAGAGATGGTTTAATCGGTTTCCCCGACGCTAAAGTTACTAATAAAACAGACTTTAGCCGCAAAACGATAAAGGACCCAAGGTAGTGTCATCGCACTGAATTCTTGAGTTTCGTAGTCATGTAAGCAATTTGTGGGAGATTGGGATGGGAGGATTTGTTTATTGTGGTGACAAGTTTAACGAGTCAGTAGGAACCTCAGTTCACACTGTACGAGGTCATAGGTATGCGACTGCTAGCTGAGGTAGCTGCCTTCAGGAGCATAGTGCTGTGGTGACGGATGGTCTTGGCAACGGAGCAGGCGGGTGTCGTCAACTCGAGCACAATTTCGAAACGGTGTTTTGGAGCTCTAAACACGTCCGGAAATGGCATCAAATCAGCGCGTTCGTGACAGGCACTGGCTTCCTCTGTCAGACAAGCTCTTGAATGCAGTCACTTCAATGTGAAAGAGGGAGGGAGAAGTTGTGAATCACAGGTTCCGTCTAACAGGCTGAGTGCTCTTGCAGACTTGTGAAACATCTCGTCCTAGGCTGAGCCGATGGGGAGGAGATCGCATGCCTTCGTATCCAAAGCATTGTAAGCGATCGTCACGATGGAATACGAAGGAAGTAAGGAAGAAAGTGAGGAGTTGCCCAAACCAGCTAGACAAAAAGCATAACAAGCTTTTAGGTCCTAACTTAGCGCCGTTTCAACCCTCCATACGAGTGTGAATATAAATAATAATGACCCAACAAGAAAACATGGGCCATATAACAACTTGACCTCCCAATTTTTGACATCAAAGACGGTAGCAAAGGAAATAACGGAGGGGTATCTGGGAGGACAACAAAAATAAGGAATACACAAATGAAAAGTTCTACCATCGATGCCTAATGTGCTGTGCACAAAGGGCAAAATAAGGGGCCTGAACACGGGAGTAAAATGAGGGAGAGGGAAGGGAGGAATGTCGTCTTGGCGTAAAATCGAGCTTGCGGCAAGCACAGCCGGCTACACGATACCTCCAGTGAGGTAGCAATGGGGAAATTTTATGAGCCACATTAATCCACCCAAAACTTCCAATCGTTCTGGATTGGCAATGCGATCACTAAGTGTCGAGTGCTACACATTTCAGCTTTATGCAACTGTCATCGACCGAATAAGCTGTGATTGTCACTTTCACTAAATGACGCCTTAAATAAAATACAGAACACATAGTAAATACGGTCTAAAACAAACACTTGCTCTAACTAAATGGCTCTTAATCGCAAACGGGTCTACGGTAGTATGGTAAAAGCCATCCGATTTCAAATTAGAGACTTTGACGACAACATTGACTTCCCCCCCCTTCAACGTGCTACCTGGTTCCGGTGTACATGCGATCTGAATATAAAGCGCGTCCTGCGCACAACCACCGAAAAAAAGGTACTTAGATCGTCTTGAGGAGCCTTGACTACCATGCATTCGATGCTGCCTCTCACACGCACACTAAACTATTCGGTTTCCCCTGTCCTCTCCAACCCCTGGCGAATGAAACCAATATGAGATCCGGCAATTTGGCAGGATGAAATTTCAACAACAGAGTATGCGGAGAATGTT
>LWMJ02000608.1:18237-40044 GCA_001693035.2 Taenia asiatica
AACGATCCTCCAGGGGAATATAGCCCACTCCACCCTTTGTCCCTTTATCCAAGTCCACATTCAATCACTAGGACGACTCTCAGTCCAGATCTGTTCCACAAGCCGTCATGATTTTCTAGGCTTACAAGAGACGAAGCTCTGTTTACAACCTCGGTTGCAAAATCGGCTTAACAGCGATCAAACTTAGCAAATCTCTTCCTAATGTCCCATACACCAAGTGATTCGGAGGGAACAGCGAATGTGAAATTAATTGACCAAACGAAGAGCCACAGTTACTAACTCGGCATCAAACAACGAAACGAAGAAATTCGTCCGCAGCTAGCACCTCCATGGCCAGATGCAATTATATCCTCGACTAAGGCAGGCGAGAGTAAATTGTCGCATTATGCAAAATCGTTTCCATGGTGGGTTTATTATGCACACTTCACCCCTCATGTTTCCACCTTCCCATTTCGGTCTAAGTGCTGCATTTGTTCTTAAGCTTTATTGCTGATTAACAGGACATTTCCCATCCCAACCAAACTTTGGTGCATTCGTTTCACACACATTAAAGTGCATTTAGCATCGAATTAACCAGCACACCTTTTACAATTACGAAGAAGTTGCACACTAATTAAGACAATATTCTCGATCACGCATCCGATTTGAAGACTACTATAGAAGAGATTAAGATCTGTTTTCAGCGCACATTCGTGCATTAACTCAGGGCAGATAATAAGCAATGGTCTTTTCGTAAAAACACCTTCAAGAACAAGCAAAATGTCGACCCCGTCACCACCTCCTCTACACCTAGTATCCACGACACAGCAACATCTATGACCCTGAATAGATGCACCTAATTCTATAAAATAGACTTTCCAAAACCTTTAAACCGACCTGTTGTGTCAAGTTTTAGCGGTGTGAAAGAAGTTCATGTGCTGCAGATGGGAGAATTTCTGACATCCTACAACAGAAGGACGAAGAGCGACATCCGCCTTCGGCACTTTCCACCCTCGTGTTCTGCAAGAAAGCTAGTAACAACTGAATCACCACTAGCCGTGAACTGCAAGTCCAGTGGAACTGCCAAGAGGGATCAACAAGTTCTCAGGCAGCTCGCCTCCCTTCGTCAGAATGTGTATCTGCAATTGTAGAATGTGCAAGACGCCATTCGATAGCATCGGAAGTCAGATCCACTCTTGCAATAGATATATTCTATCTTGCTTTCTCAACTGTACCATAATAAAGATGTCCCGTATCACCCAGCCTTCTAATAGAAGGGGTGGAAGAATGAAAGCGGTGGAAAGAAAAGATCCCTCTATAGCTGGTGGTGCGGATCTGCGACGAGTCAAAACGCGACTAAAAAGAATGGTTTTGGCATCGCGGTGAGGTGAATGCTAACAAGTAAGAAAAAGTGATGCAGCATGCTAAGCCATTCGTACATTTAAGCGTAGCAATTGCTGTAAATATCAGTGTGAATTGTAATTAATTTCCAAGGGTCGAGTAGGCAAAGTATATAAGTGTTCAGTCTTAGCGTTGCGTGTGTTGGATGGACAATTTATTTGCGGAAATGTTCATGCCCATGAAATAGCGATTTTATGATCAGGCAAGCTGAACTTTGTCAAAACTGCTTCGTAACTTATCTGGATGTGTGTGTGCGAGCACAGCAAGGTAGAGGTTTTCTTTGCAAAGGCATTTATGCATTGCTTGCTTTTACTGAGCTTAAGTCTTGGCAATACGACGGCTTCCACTGCCACTACGAGTGGGTTTGGGCTCAAGTCTTTGCCTTACCTGCGTACCACCCTCATGTAGCCAACTCAACACAGGTTTTGCGGATACTTTGTACTTTTACGTCCACCGGGCAAACAAACGCACTGGCTGTTGTACCGATTCTTGTTTGCACCGTCAAGACTCGACGGACATCATCCTGGACTTTGGGATTCGGTGTTAGAAACTCTTAGTAGATGTTCCCATCAGTTAGGCCAAAATCACTCACAATTTAAAGGTTTTTATGGGTTTGTTGGAAGTACTTATGCATAGGGTTTTGGATGGAAGCTGTTACTGTCGAGTCGGACACGTATCGGTTCCCCCAAGATGAGCGTTCACTGTGTTATAAGTGAATCTAACTTCGGGAGCTATGGTTAGTAGCTCTTCCGAGAGCCTTCACATTGCTGCGTGGTTTCGCAAGAGCAGGCGCATTCGTTGTCTGCTTTTAGAAGGGGAAATCCACGATGCTTCTCCGAGAGGAAAGCACTGAACAGGTAGAATGAGAAAGCGTCAAATTGCTTTCATTTAGCCACACGAAACATTTTGGGCGATTATGAGACACGTTCTCACACGCATTGTGCATGCAGAGTTTTAGGCATGGAGGCGCCGTCAACTTACTTGAAATGACTACTTAATGCGGTTGAGCAGCTTTCCATTTTGAAATCTCCATGGATTGCGTCGTCCGTGTACAATTTGCATAGGACAGAAACCCATTATTCGTGTTTTCCTTCATTGTAAGCACTGATTCAGCTAATAACTGCCTCACCCCCTTCCTTTCCATATGACCACCCTCTCAGTCAATTACTGCCTTTTTATATTCCAGTTTGCTCATGCAGTAAAGGCAATCAAGTTCAGCCTCGAGACGTAGCGAGTAGTAAGACCTTAATATTAGGCATTAAAAATTGTTAATCAGGTGAGAAGTTGGTTGTCGCACCAACAATTGCGGGTGATGCAAAAATCGGCTGTTTAGCATGATGCCTCTGCAGCATTACTGATTGTGCTCGGATGTGCTCAAGGACAATCGCCATATTCAACTGGAGAAGTGGTCATTTTCTAAATGGTGTGCATTCCTGTGTGTAGCTGATCGGATGCTAATTTACTGATTTGCCTTGAGTGCAAGTGAAGACAAGTTGGCACGAACATGTGATTGTTCCAGACCCAATGTGCTGTCGTTGTAGTGTATCCTTCACTCAGGCTAACATTGGAAAGGTGCATGTGAAGGATGAAGAAGAACTCGGAGGACAAGACGGAAATGCATGTATTTAGGTGACACCTCAGGGGATAGAAATATGGTAGGAAGTCGTGTAATCATGCCGAGGCGTCATTCGGGTGTGCACACTACGAATATATTGCCCACGTCCATCCACAAAGCGCGACTCTTGAGTGGATTCCCTGTTAGAGGCCTTGCTTTTAAACTAGAACGAGTTGGGTGCGTTCGCAGCAGAATAGGCACTTGTTGAAAGTGGAAGCAGAGATGATGTGTTTTGGACTGCCAGTCGGAGCGATTTAAGAGGGGAGTGTCAGCTGTGGAGTGAAGATGAATCAATCATTTGGCGTTAGCGGATTTACGGAGGAGGTGAGACCATGTGAAAACTTAACTGACCGGCGTAATTTGTGCATGCTTCGACCACCTCCATCAAGCAAACACCATCCACCACGGAATTGCAGACATTTCTGTTGGACAAATGTACGCATGTTGAACAACGAGTTGCAAAAAAGCGAATTCAACGAAGCTGGTTTATCTGCAGCATATGCAGTGGGGCTGGACATGCTCACATCCTCACTCTAGGAGCAGTACGCGGAGTGTGCATAAGTTCTAAATTCAGGGAGGAGTTTCGGAGGGGCTGATGGGTCATGCAAGGGTGGTGTGTGTCCACGCAAACACCAACGTCGTCATCCCATTGCGTGATGTCGTGGCGATGAGGGGAGCCTATTAGTGTGTCGACAGCAAGAAACCACTGACCCTCTAGCTTTACGGCAATGGAGATGCACTTGAACTCGCGTAGAAGCTCTTCGAATTCATTGTATTGACCTCCGCCCAGTTTCGCCTCAAATCCCCCTCTACACCGTTCCCCAACGCAACAAAGCTTATTAGCTTATTAAACAAAAAAATTTCCTATCGACTGCCTATAATGTGTCTTCTGGCCCAATCTTCAGCCTCCTTAGGCGTTGGGTACATGGAGAAGTGTTTTTTATGCAATGAGTGCATATGCTACGATAGGGCAAACAACCGGAAATCTGCGAGGATGATTTTGCCCACCGAGAAAGTTTTCGTAACTTGAGAAGGTGGAAGTCGTTTTCCAGAATAAATGAAAGTCTGTTAATTACAAAACGGCTTGTAGAGTATGGTGCTGCAGTGCATCAAGCATGCATTCAAGTGGGAGCAAGCCAAAATGCTACGATGATCATGTGCTACCAAGGTGCAGAAGGGCTGACAGACCACCGGCATGAGCCGACAGCCACGCCCTAGGGCGGACTCACAATTTGCGCAAGTACAAAGCCCACGAAGCTAAGCGAAACAGCCAATGACTAGAGGTGTCACAGTCGTAGGTACATTCTTCAAATCTGTAGAGAGCACACTCATAATGAAGGCCACAACATCAAAGGAGCTATGTGCTTCGAAATTCCACTGCAAAGCACGCTAGGTGATTATGAAAGATGGATGGGATGTGTCGGGTTGGACTAGCACACATGTATTCTCAAACGCGATAGCCCCTGTTTGCACGAAAGTTACCCTGTTGATAAATAATTTAGAACAGGTTTCACTACCCACGTATTCTTTTCAGGAAATTGGACAGAGAGTTCACTTTTATGTTTCCATGTGTTCAATAAAGGTGGTGGAGTCGGGTTGGTGGTTTTAGAAAGTTCTTTTGTGTTTTGTGTTTCAATCTCAGTGAAATGGAATACTGATCTCAATACTGAGAAAAGTTTCGAGGCAGAAATGAAGTCTGAAGCTAAACTTTTGTCTATATTACCATTGGAGATGCTTGTAGGGCTACCTCTTAAGTGCAATAAATTGCACGATCTGAATCTCTATAGGCCTGTATTTCATAGTATCGTGGCTTCCTTCTTCCAACGGGCAACGAATGTGCCCTAGTCAAAGCCCTGCTTTGTGCATAGAAAGTTGGGTAAATTGTTTCGATGCATACGCGTGTGCCGCCGCGACAGGACACGTACGATCCAAAGGAAAACACTCCTTTTGAAATGACGTTACGCCTATTTTTCTATATTAAATGTACTTATTACACCGATGGTACTCATCTCGGGGATTTCAACCTTTACCCTGTTTTGCAGAGACTGACGTATGGAACCAGGGGAGCATTGGCAATCCCTTTTCATTCGTCACAAGCTGCTTCTATACACGACCTATTGAATGAGCTTTTCCAACAAATCAGTGAAACAGGCCCACTTTATCCTTAGAACCATCCTTGCACAGTGATTGAAGATGCTAAATACAGTTTGCAGTTTGTGCCTGCACAAAAGGTACTTTCATGCATAAAATCATTAAAAGTTGATTATTTGTCCTCTGTTTCACTTGTTCAAGTGCGGTTTCTTAACGGTGAGTTTCAACGACGAAGCATAAAATACCTGACAGATGATAGCATTTCTGGCCGAGTCACAATGCTTGCTGAAGACTGCCTTACACCGATGGTACTCATCTCGGGGATTTCAACCTTTACCCTGTTTTGCAGAGACTGACGTATGGAACCAGGGGAGCATTGGCAATCCCTTTTCATTCGTCACAAGCTGCTTCTATACACGACCTATTGAATGAGCTTTTCCAACAAATCAGTGAAACAGGCCCACTTTATCCTTAGAACCATCCTTGCACAGTGATTGAAGATGCTAAATACAGTTTGCAGTTTGTGCCTGCACAAAAGGTACTTTCATGCATAAAATCATTAAAAGTTGATTATTTGTCCTCTGTTTCACTTGTTCAAGTGCGGTTTCTTAACGGTGAGTTTCAACGACGAAGCATAAAATACCTGACAGATGATAGCATTTCTGGCCGAGTCACAATGCTTGCTGAAGACTGCCTTACTGAAGCAGATGACAAGTGCCTTCCTCAGTGTTTCAAGTCCCGACCAACGTGTTCCCCACCTTGGTAACTTTCTCATACATCAAGATCCGTTGTGCTTCGATTTTACCTGAAATACGGACCACACCCTTGTGTGCAACTGACGCTGTCCCCTACAATAGCACTGCATGTTTTGATTGGCTGAGCTTATCTACAAACCCAAGTGCTCATGGAAAAGTAAACGAAACACACAATAAGACAATCTTCCTTATATAGGATTTGTTTTTGCAGTTAAATACGGGGAGCAAGCTAAGTATGCAGGGCTCCAACTGGTTGCTTTCTTACCCGGAATTAAGCTGACGACGAATGTCGCTGTAATGCGTGTGGACTCAAAGCCCTAACACTGCTGCTACTTTTCAAGCAACACTAATGACAATTCTCGGGCGCAAAAGGGATGCCTATTCCACACTTAGCTTTGCTTGTGGTACCCAATGCTAATAGGAATGCACCCCTCTTGACTCACCTTCGCAAAAGCCCAATTTTGAGGCATCTCGGTTGCTCCAAGCTAGCCTATGCGAATAGATGCATTCAGTCCAACAATACTTCCCATATCCTTATTCGAATTCATTTTAAATTTCATTTTTACTCTGCGCAACAATTCAGCGTTCGGTGCAGCCTCTTCCGATGTGAAATGACTTTGGTCTTGGAATTACAATACCGACGCGGATGCAATAAAGTGGAGAAGAACCTCCACCATTTCATGGCCGACAGCCTCGTCGAATGAGCTAAATGTCAAGCATTGGCCGACAGCCTCGTCGAATGAGCTAAATGTCAAGCAGAAGCCGCTGCTATGCTCAGATTCGCTGTGCACCACTATCACTCGAAATTCACTTTGTGGTGAAGGGGAATGCAACCATACCCCTCACTACCAGTGGAATTCTGATTGACATCTTCACCCCTGACGAGGTTGGCTGACCTTCCCTATGCAATCTGCTCCAATCATCAAGTGCATCACCCACCTCCCACATGTCCTTGGGCACGAATCCATCTGAATCCTTCCAACTCCGCATGTTCACTTATTAGGGTTGATACTTTTTGCCCTTCTTTTAGCCCGCCCGTGAAGGCCAGTGCGGAGCGCTGGAACCCCACTACTTTTCGCTAACTACAGACGCGAGTTGCAAGGTAAAAGCAATGACTCTTCCTCCTACCCTCTTCCCCCACCTTACACCAAAACACCTCGCATTTCTTAAGCAGACGTGACTTCCCTTGTACAATGGGACGCACCTTCGCTTGGACTGCACTCACTCACAGTCAGACCTGGAACGCTTTTAGAATCACTGCAACATCTCCTTCGAGAAATGGTGAATAGCAAAATACACTTCGTAAGTCATTTATATCGACAAGAGTGGCTACTTGTAATCAATGGCAAGAAGCTCAGATCAAAGGGTTGTAAGATGAGAGCTGAATCATAGACCTATCGAAAGTTGGAGTGGCGACAAATTGCTCACCGCTCCTGCTTCGCATTGAAACGCAAACTTGTGAAAACACACTTGGTGCGGCGTTTGGCACCATCCACAACTATCTTCTAATTTATGGTACTATCGCCGTCATTTGTAATAAACTCTCTATGCGTTTGCGACTAACCACCTACTTGTCCACCCAATCTTAATTTCTCACTAATCCCCAAGCTCTTTTAGTCATTGGCAAGTACTGGAAGTCTGCGAGTGTAACAAAAATGGGCACCAAAAAATAATAGCACCATTCCATAGATTTATGCTTTGACATTATTTTATAAAGCCATGGAAATAAAAAGCACACATTCACTAACTTATCATTAAGCCTACTGTTTGCATATTATCGTTAACTCTCACATTAATGCACTCTACTTTCCAAAGATTACTGCCATCATACCCACTAGGTCCCTCAAGGGTAGTGTGGCAGTGAACGGTATAGGACAGTAGAAATGCGCACTTGATTGCTTACAATCAAACGTAACCTTGGAACGTTCCTTTGATGAAGATTGCAAATCACTTGGCCAAAAGTAGGCTGTGACGAAGCGTGCCAACTGATACCGTAGAAGTTTCACTTCTGACGACGAACCCCCATTTTTGCGCACCCAGCGTAGTTAACAGTTAATTAGGTCCACGGTAGTATGGTTGCGGAACTGAAGGAGCTTAATCAGTGTTTGTTAGGAATTACAACTCATTGAACGCGCACGTGTGACAGGTTTAAACATAAGCCAATATGTGCTGAACGCACAAAACCGTAATGCGCAAACCAGACAACATACAAAGAACTTTACGAGATACTTCTTTGGCTTTAACTTCGAGTTCACGTCCTTAAAGTGGGCAAATCTGGGTCCATCCACGAATTTTTATGGGAGTCTGCTAATTTGGCACGTTTTATGTAATCATGCCTCCGAACTTCCACTTTCTGATCAGTTTTACTGGTTCAATATGTGCCTATGTGTCAACCCAGGCACATACGTTGGGTCACTTGCTCTGAACTCTGCGTTCATGCTTATGGACACATATCAACACATATCTTAGACCAAAACCACTCACTCGCTTCAATTTCAAGGGGAAATGCACAGATTTTGCTCAATTCAATCAAGTTTGACTACATTCACATGACCGGCTACCTAGCTCTGATTAATTTTTCTGATCATCCATACATTCTTGCTCAATTCTGGTAAGTTGAGCCTCCTTCACACATTTATGCGCGCGGTTGTTTTCAAATCTACCATTCAGACATACACACAGCTTCAGCCATGTATTACGGTCAAACTCTGCCAAACAATATGCTAATATCCTCACGTTCGTTCATACATTTGAGATCAGGTTCACTAAGCCTTCTCCTATCCATAGGGTGGTCAGCCATGCCGTCGTGCTTGGCCTTCATAGGTTGAATCGCATTTTCCCGCTCTTTACTACGATACTTCCATCCCCATATTTCTTATCTGCTTCACCACTTCAATATGCTTTCTTAGCCTTTCGAGCATGCGCTTTTGCTTTATCCTACTAATTCTCCACTAATCCGCACAATCCTTAGTAAATTATCACATGCATACGTATACATGACTATCAGTAGGGCTTAGGACTGAAGGCGTTGCCCGCTGGACGCCTCACTCTACCAAACCGAGAGTTGACGTCCCACGTGTAACATTGCACAGCAAGAAGTGGTCCTCATCTTTGCCACCAACGCAACCATTACTTTTACCAGTTTTGAGGCTAGTAATTGCGGCTTAAGAGCTGGCATCTTTAATTCTTGACTGGTGTAAAAATTTGCGAGCCTGCTGGAACTCAATGGCTTTATTGGCATCTAATATTTAGTCATTGAAAACGGGTTCCTTTCCTCTGGAATCTGTATTTTATGCAGAATTTCTTCTTCTACGAGGTCAGAAGCGCAACCAAGTATCATTTTAAATTTACTGCTCACCATGAATGCACACATGATGTCAAATTCACATTGAGCTCCAGTACGGGTCGGTTTGAATAAGCCTTTTGGTTAAGAAGTGGACAGCTGACAACATCCACGTGATGGAGTGATCGCCTCCAGACCCTGAAGAGCAAATGAACCTCGATCTCCTCTACGCTTCGAGGTCGTTTGGCTCTTCTGTCACGCAAAGCAGTTAGTGCTTAAAGAGAATTAAGTTATAAAGCTCCACCAGTGAGTTGCTTTAATCAAGTGTGATCCTACTCCTGACCCACCTCAGTGTCAAGCCAAATCAGCGACAATGACGGATTTTGCGTTGCATTCACTTCGAGCTCCTTCAGAGTCTTAGAAATCCTGTTCCATGCAAAAGTATTCCCTTCAACTGTCAAGAGGTGGATTCGCAAAGCAGCCTCTGACTCATCACGCATTCTAATGGAAGAAATCACATAATGCGCATGACCAGAAGGTAGTCAGAGAGGCAATTCCTCGCAAAATGGCGTGGGTGAAGCTACGAACAAAACTACAGCTGACCCAGAAATCAGCAAAGCAAAAAATATATTGCGAAGGCAGTAAGAGATGTGTAGTGCGAGTAGCGAATTTTACGTAAGGTCTCATAGCATGTTCGTAATGGTAGCTGGGCCAACCACCTTCACCTCCTGATTGGCTGATTTCGTATGCCAAACAAGGATCTAGACAGATAATCCACAAAAGTGAGTTCAAATGCAATTACTTAAAGGCAAGGAAAGACAAGAATTTCATGGCAGTTGGTCTTACCTTCCTACAACCATCAGCTTTTGGTTCCAATTCATAGGCGCTTTGGAAACCAAGACCGGCAAGTATTAGGCCCTCTTGACCTCCAGCGACTTTGTTATCAAACAGGGCGTTGGGGTGCTCCAAAACCAAGTTGAGATTGACCGCGAAGGCTGCCATGTCAATGGGGAACTTCCGATCGGGTTTGTAATTCGACCAGAAGTATGTAATCTTGTTGCGATTGGCGGGGTTGGTTATGCATCCCTCCCAGTCAGATGAAGCTACCAAGCCCACGGGCCATGTTGCGCCTCTTTTAAGCGTTCGCATCTAAAGCAGTATCTTCAAATTACCCCTCCTCACTAATTCCTTACAACCTGGTGTTGTTTAAATAACTCTCTTTCAAAAAGACCTGTTTTTCTTATTGTAAATGCACTTGCCAATGCTCTGCGTGTGGTGCGGTTGCTGGCGTACAGAATTTAAAATAAATCCGTTTCCAAACGAGGCCACTTTGTTCCTGCTAGGCAAAGACTGCATTTTGACCAGTCTGTTTCAGTCGACATTGCCCCATTTTTTACGTTTTAACAAAATTAAAAGGAAGCATTCCAAGCATTTCACGACTGTACTATGTTTCAGATGGTCAAATAAGTGAAATCTCCTCTGTGATTGCACCGCTAATCACTCTTAAGACAACAAAATGTCTGAGTTATAGGAAATGAGGCACGCAATGCAGAAAATGAAGGGGATAGCCACTTACTTCGTCAAACAACTCTGGATGGTAGGTATTGTCATCATCGGCAAAATACACCACTCCTGACGGATTTTGCGTTGCATTCACTTCGAGCTCCTTCAGAGTCTTAGAAATCCTGTTCCATGCAAAAGTATTCCCTTCAACTGTCAAGAGGTGGATTCGCAAAGCAGCCTCTGACTCATCACGCATTCTAATGGAAGAAATCACATAATGCGCATGACCAGAAGGTAGTCAGAGAGGCAATTCCTCGCAAAATGGCGTGGGTGAAGCTACGAACAAAACTACAGCTGACCCAGAAATCAGCAAAGCAAAAAATATATTGCGAAGGCAGTAAGAGATGTGTAGTGCGAGTAGCGAATTTTACGTAAGGTCTCATAGCATGTTCGTAATGGTAGCTGGGCCAACCACCTTCACCTCCTGATTGAATGCACACATGATGTCAAATTCACATTGAGCTCCAGTATGGGTCGGTTTGAATAAGCCATTTGGGTAAGAAGTGGACAGCTGACAACATCCACGTGATGAAGTGATCGCCTCCAGACCCTGCAGAGCAAACGAACCTCGATCTCCTCTACGCTTCGAGGTCGTTTGGGTCTTCTGTCACGCAAAGCAGTTAGTGCTTAAAGAGAATTAAGTTATAAAGCTCCACCAGTGAGTTGCTTTAATCAAGTGTGATCCTACTCCTGACCCACCTCAGTGTCAAGCCAAATCAGCGACAATGACGGATTTTGCGTTGCATTCACTTCGAGCTCCTTCAGGGTCTTAGAAATCCTGTCCCATGCAAAAGTATTCCCTTCAACTGTCAAGAGGTGGATTCGCAAAGCAGCCACTGACTCATCACGCATTCTAATGGAAGAAATCACATAATGCGCATGACCAGAAGGTAGTCAGAGAGGCAATTCCTCGCAAAATGGCGTGGGTGAAGCTACGAACAAAACTACAGCTGACCCAGAAATCAGCAAAGCAAAAAATATATTGCGAAGGCAGTAAGAGATGTGTAGTGCGAGTAGCGAATTTTACGTAAGGTCTCATAGCATGTTCGTAATGGTAGCTGGGCCAACCACCTTCACCTCCTGATTGGCTGATTTCGTATGCCAAACAAGGATCTAGACAGATAATCCACAAAAGTGAGTTCAAATGCAATTATTTAAAGGCAAGGAAAGACAAGAATTTCATGGCAGTTGGTCTTACCTTCCTACAACCATCAGCTTTTGGTTCCAATTCATAGGCGCTTTGGAAACCAAGACCGGCAAGTATTAGGCCCTCTTGACCTCCAGCGACTTTGTTATCAAACAGGGCGTTGGGGTGCTCCAAAACCAAGTTGAGATTGACCGCGAAGGCTGCCATGTCAATGGGGAACTTCCGATCGGGTTTGTAATTCGACCAGAAGTATGTAATCTTGTTGCGATTGGCGGGGTTGGTTATGCATCCCTCCCAGTCAGATGAAGCTACCAAGCCCACGGGCCATGTTGCGCCTCTTTTAAGCGTTCGCATCTAAAGCAGTATCTTCGAATTACCCCTCCTCACTAATTCCTTACAACCTGGTGTTGTTTAAATAACTCTCTTTCAAAAAGACCTGTTTTTCTTATTGTAAATGCACTTGCCAATGCTCTGCGTGTGGTGCGGTTGCTGGCGTACAGAATTTAAAATAAATCCGTTTCCAAACGAGGCCACTTTGTTCCTGCTAGGCAAAGACTGCATTTTGACCAGTCTGTTTCAGTCGACATTGCCCCATTTTTTACGTTTTAACAAAATTAAAAGGAAGCATTCCAAGCATTTCACGACTGTACTATGTTTCAGATGGTCAAATAAGTGAAATCTCCTCTGTGATTGCACCACTAATCACTCTTAAAACAACAAAATATCTGAGTTATAGGAAATGAGGCACGCAATGCAGAAAATGAAGGGGATAGCCACTTACTTCGTCAAACAACTCTGGATGGTAGGTATTGTCATCATCGGCAAAATACACCACTCCGGGCATCCTCGTTGACTGCATGTTCGTCCGCAACCAACTGAGTGCTTTGTTGCGTTGAGCTGATCCTCGAACCTTAGTCGTATGAGGTAACGTCGGGGCATTTAAGTGAGTGTAGGGCAAACCGCATTCATCGAGAAATTGAGCCAATGCTCTTTATGAAAAAAATTGTTAGAAATGTGCATCGAGTGAATGAGATGGGGAAGGGAAGCGATGCAAGTACAAAGCAGTGAGACTCTACCGGCTCCTTTCCACTGCGTCCTCGACCACAATCCAGTGCACGCCCTTAGCAATGCCTAAAACTGTACACAGCCGTACCAGGTCGGGCTTCTGGTTCGGTCGTGAGTAGGTGGGTGTGATTACAAAAATCGTTGGACATTGAGGCCTCCGAACTACCAATATAAATGCGCCTGCAAGGATTAAAACTAGCATCAGTTTTTGAAACCGTCGCATTCCTCTTTACAAGGTCCCAATTTGAGTTGGAGAGAGGTGGTACTATTCCACAACCATATAAAATGATTTATTTTATGCATAAAGGCAAGGATTTTGAAGTGAAGCACACAGCGAAGCGATTGGCTTAAGCATGTTTTACCATGTGTGTAGTTCGCACAATGGTGAGTTGGGTAGAGATGATCAGTCTTGCTTGGTAATACCTTTCTCAAGATATCACGAGTGGTTATGTTGCTGGAAGCACAGGAGCTTAACACTCGCCTATTGCAACTCAGGTAGTCAATGCTGGTGTCTCATTCGTGCATTCAATGATTGGTTGGGGGGTGATGGTGCAGCCACCATTTCAGCTCAACTCCACAATGCTTGTCATTTCTGCCTCACACCATCACCGATTTGCCCACCCTAGACAGGATAGGAGCTTGCACTCTCAAACTAGCATTTCTGTGTGTTTTTCATCAGGTGTGGGAGCAGTAAATCGGCAAAGTAGCAATGAAGAGCCTAAATGGTTTGCATGTAAATTGGAAGATGTTGTGCTGCTATTATGATGAAATAGTGAATGTAAAATGAAAGGCAATGCAATTGAATGGATACACTGGTGTTTTTAATGCAATGGTAAGCAGAACCCCTGCTCTGTGGAGTGGAATCGGTGCTGCCTGCCCAACCTACTGAAGTGCCTAATTAAGTAGCAGAGAAAGTGTGAGTCAACGATGCGAAATTTGGAGGCGTTGTGGTAGGTGTTACAAGGCGAGACGTATTAGTGGGGAGGATGGTCTCTACTTATCCATTCAGGCGAGCTGAAAGCCATGGCACGAGGGTTGAGACCAGCACATTCTCCAAAGCTGAAGCAAGAATTATTGCCAAAAGGCATTTAGTCGGAAGTCGGCCTCTTAAGTACGTTGCCAATGTAGGAGGAGGGAAGGTTGAATGCGCGGAGTGAACAATCCAAACAAATGACTTCCTTCAAATGCTCTTCTCATTGCAGAAGTTGACAAACAGTGTCATGTCCACGCAGCCATAACTGCGACCACAACTGCGCCAACAAACGGTGCCTCGAAATGTTGTCTAGTGCTGCCATCCCCTGATATCACATGTCTCCATTCAATGCCAGCATTACCCATCACAGCATTGCCTTATAGCTCACCTCTTTGGAGTTGCATTGAAAGGCACCTTCTCTTGCGGTGACTTACAACGCCCAACATTTGTTCAGAATGCATGGTAGTGTGGGGCTCGAAGCATTAAATTCCCACTGTAAAAGGGCTAATTATCGGTGTTTGTGTTGGCAGCGATTGATATTCCACGCATAATTGCCATGATAACGAATAGCTTGCCAACCTATCTGCTTATTTTATCGTAAGTGGCATAAAAGCTGTAACTTTCTGTAAAAATCCGCTTTGCTAGCAGCGAAACTGGACTGGGCGTTGAGCATTTCCAAGGAGAGCAACTTTGAGGAACGAATGCTATCTTTCAGTGCAAATGCAGCAAACCTGGTGTGGGTAATAGATGGGACTAAACATTACATTGACCGTCGTTTTACCTGATTCGAGGGCCCAATCAAGAGACCGCCACGGAGTGCTGTGTCCGCCATGCGAATGCCTTCCTTACAACCTGTTATGACGACACTTACTCTACCTGCACTGGTACTCGTCAGGGTCCAGCCTGAATTCTCCTCTCAATGGGTGCGCCGTGCACTAGCAATGGTTTGGTTGCTTGCTCAACTCCTCGTTTCGGTTACACGGGCATTCGGCTCTCCTTCCTTGTGCTCTAGCCTGACGACCTGGCCTTTGAGGCAATCTGGCATCACCTCAGCTCTTATGCAGACTGTGGATGCATCCCCTGTCCCAGTGTTACTTCTCCTTTCAAAGGATCGGATCACACAGTCAAAATTCAAGGTCAGCTATCCCATCGTCACTGACGACATGACATTGGCAGGTTGGTGGATGTAGGAGGAGAATCAATGCTAGCCTTGCACTATTATCTGACGTATCTGTGTGATGCTGAAGTCTGCATTCCCAAACCTGGGAACAGGGCTGTATCAGGGTAGCACCTCAGAGACCATAGCTCCCTCTCCCACACTCCACGCCCTTCTTCCGTTGAATGCTTTCCTTCAGCCACTACCACGTCCCTGTGATGGTTAACCTTCCTGCCTCTCATGGACGCATTGGATCCGAGTCCTTTCAACTGCAACTTGTCTGTCATTGTTGTCGTGGGTGGAAGGAAAGCTACCCGACAGTGGACAGAAGACAATGCGTTAATGTGTCCCTCTTCGTGTTGCTCTGCTAACTACTTGCCTTGATCACGCACAATTGTACCGATTTTTGGCGATTTGAATTGTCCACTTCCTATTAGCTAGTGATTTTAGCAACCGCACCAGTCTGCGTGCGTTTCTGCTTCTCTCTGACCGCACGCTTGTGCAGGCATTCACGGTGGACGTTTGGGGCAGACTGGAGCCTCCAACATGACAATCGGCGGAGTGAGGGGCCACAGGGGAGGTGATTGCACTAGCTTTTGGCCAACGCAGGCGACACTAGTCAATGGAAGAAGAAGCAGTGACATGTGGGAATAATGCTTGGCACACTGCGATCACCACGTCATCCGGTGCTGGTGAAGTAGTGGATGTGAAGTGCTACTTATAACTGAATCCTTCCAATCGAGGTCGATTTACTTGATACAATACGGCACAGCACAATAGGGCCAGATGAGCTTTAGAATGCCAAAGGATCTGCACCTTGAGAAGCAGATGTGAGGAAGAGAATTGCCAAATGGGTCGTTGGGAAGAGTCATTCTCAGTTCGACAAGACTTCAAGGAAGTTCACACCTCTTGCAGCTTTCTTCAGTAATCGTGCGATTTTATGAATGGCCTTTAATGAGAGCAGTGTCTCATTATTCCTGATAGGTTCCACACAAGCAGGACATTTTACCACGTTTGCTAACACCGTCAATCGTGTGTGACGATCGGATTTCCTTCCGCGAGCCCACACGACACATGTATGCGCGACACATAATTCGCACCTGCTGCATTGCTCTGTTGACTTTGTTGATTATCCCCTGCTTAAAGCAGCAATTTGGGTGATGCATCAGTCAAGCCATGGAGGGAGGAGGAGGAGGAGCGTCGAAAAGGCGTTCACAATTGGCATCATCCTTCTTCGGAATCAAACTTCTGCTTCACTTGATGAGGCGTTTGAGGTAAAACAGGCGGAAAATTGTGCAACAACACTTGCCACTCCACCCAGGATGTATTTTCAACGCTGAAATTCTGTCACCGTGACAACGATGAAACCTAACGAACACTTGTTTCGTGACAGTACTTGTAAATATTTAGTGGTTTGGAGTGGAGTGGTGTCGGGGTGTAACTTCGTACACTGTCTGCGCGCCTCACCCCATTAAAGTAATGTACTTGCTCCACTACAGACGCAAAAGTTGTACGAGAATTGATTCACCCCGAGTTGGCAGTGCAGCCCACACCTCCCAGTGGTTTCCTTCTGTATTCGTCGACAAGTTTTGACAAACTTGATTCTCAGCTCAAATGACAATGCTCGCAATGTGGTAATGCAAAAGACCATCATTTATTTGGTGCAGGAAACCACTGCAGGACGTGTTAGCTGGCTGTGGGAGGTAGGTGGGATGTGTCAGACCAGATCGAGGTACAGGTATTCTCAAGCACAATCAGTCCTTCTCGCCGTGTTAAGTAAACACTTCCCACTCCTCCTCTCTTTTATTCAGCAATGCATTTTTGAATAATATGGGTACTGTTTGTTTAATGGAACAAGACAGGAAGCTAACCTACAAGTGAAAGTACTCCAACGGGTGAAGCTGCTTGCAAGGCCTGAAACCAAGTGACCCATTAGTGTTTGTCTAGAATGCATGAAGCAAGCATTGTTCGGATATGCACTGGGATGCCTCACCCAATGTGGAGGACGATGGAGACTCGTTTCGCTTCCTGTTCCAATTCAAATAAAGCTACTCTCTTGTTTCGTCCATCGCTTGTCGAGTATGCCCCCCAGTGTGCTTTTTTTGTGCGCTGAATGTGGAGTAGCTCTGATGCTGTAGCTGAACCAGATAATCTCACCACATGAAATGGCACACGTGCAATAACTTTGCTCGGACAAATAATTCGGCATTCACCACTTTCACCTCAGGCATTACACATTAGCCATATCCAACCTTTCTGCATCATCGTGGGAGAGAGTTAGTGGCAGTTGTTACCTTCAGTGAATGCGAAAAATGGAAGCTCGTCGGAATGCAGTGAGACGACGCTAATCATGCAACCTCCTCAAGCACCACGTCCATTAGGTTACCCACAACTAGCAATTCCTCTCCCCACCCAATCTGCACATGATGTGCGGCATCTGCTGTAGCAACAATGTAACCTCTCATGAAAGCATACTGCAACCCACAGTTTCGTCGCCACATGGCATAATCGGCTACTTTACTTCAGCGGCCCGAGACTTCCTTGAAGGTCCTGCATATTCTACATCTCTAGATGCACTTTTTGGCGAAGAGGGAGGCAAGTTGCCCGAGAACCTGAGACGGAGCTTATGGAAGCTGCTCGATCACAACTTCGCTGATACCTCTTGGCAGTTCCACTGGGCTCGGAGTTCACGGCTAGTGCCACTTCAGGTGTTACTAGCTTTCTTGCAGAACACGGAGGAGGGGTGGATGCCGAAGGCGGACGTTGTTCTCAGCCCTCCTGTCATGGGGTGTCAGAGATTCTCCTATCCTCCGTGCACGCACTTCTTTCTTCGTGCCGCTGCAGTTTGTCACCAGTTGTGGAGATCATGATAGAAATGCACTGAAGTCGGGTCCGCTTTTGGCTGCAACCAGTGTAGCGTTCCGAGACTTCCTTGAGGGTGAGAGGAGGCATTGTGCTAGGATGGTTTTTGATTATCGCAAAGGATCTAATGAATTGTGACGGAGTCTTAGCAGAGGCATTCAGTGCATTTTCTCGCTGACTTAAATAACGTGGGGGAAGATCAACTCTGCGCCATAAGTGCGTGCCCGCTAATTGGCAGAGAGGCTGAATGGAGAGGCTGAGACGCCTCGGAACCAGCATTGTAGCGCATTTTCGGTGTCAAGACTCCAAAAATAGCTGATGACAAGTGATGATTCTGCAAACTGCATGTATCCACTTCCTGGAAGAATTCCTTATCCAATTGGAAAGTTTAGTTTGAGTTCCCACTCGACAGCCCTCCCAAGTCCTTTCAAATTTTGCACAAACATTCGCATACGAAGGTTTTCCAACCCACAGCCTAGCTCGCAGGGCAGGCTTTGAGAAGTGAGTTAGTTTCTGAAACAAGCGATTAGTCGATGAGTGCAGAACGACGCGCTTCAGATGCTTTTACTTATGGAACATTAGAATGGTTCATGCCAAACACAAGCACTTCGTTGCTAGTGGAAAGCATTCAGTGCTTTCCTCAGACCACATTCTACGCTGAGCATTCATGGAAGGCGTTATAACTGGCTGAAGAATTGATGAAGCTTGAAGTTGGAGTAAACTTGAGTGCCATGGTGAAGGTGTGTTGCAATTCCAGTACAATGTTGGCACCACCAAAATGACGACTAAAGTAGCTGCTGTTTAAAAATCCAAGCGAGAACACTGTAGGATCGAAAAATTCTGCATCGACTACACGTCTTCTGATTTAACCAGCATGTTTCTATCCCAAGTTCAGGCACGATGAATGCGAAGCTGAGCTTGGGTAAATGACTGGTGCTGAGCACACAGAAGCCAGTGATAAGGCAGGCACACCTTGGAGGATGCTGGTGAAATTGGTAGAAATAGATGAGAATTTCAGTAAGTTTTAAATTAATGTGGTACCTTGAGACTTCCCTGGGTGCAATCGAAGACATAATACTCTGGACGTACGTCCGGAAGTGAGTGGGACTGCTGGCGTGGTGCAAGAGGATGCTGGTGAAATTGGTAGAAATAGATGAGAATTCCAGTAAGTTTTAAATTAATGTGATACCTTGAGACTTCCCTGGGTCAAATCGAAGACATAATACTCTGGACGTACGTACGGAAGTGAGTGGGACTGCTGGCGTGGTGCAGAGGCGAGCCCATCCGACGAAGGTACAATGGCTAAGGCATCAGGTGGCCCTCTCAACCAACACCGAGAGTTGAACATCAAACTAGCTGCATAGCCCACCTTCTTTCCGAAAGTCTGGGCCATCCTGTGGAATGTCAAAGTTTGCAAAGTGTTCGTCATCGTTAAAGACGCGTGGTGCCAACACTCATCACAGCTGCTACCTCATAGTCCACACCTGCCTTACACTTGGATTTGTAGTATTCGCTGGGATGTAATGAAATAAGTGAAACTGCCCACCACCATGTGGTCACCAGCCTCGTCGATCCCTCCAACCTTCAGGTGCATGCCGCTGCTTTGACTAGACTCAACGCACAGAAGTATCACTCGAGAAGGAAAACGTCCGTAGTTTGCTCTGCCATCCATCACATTATTTGTTAAGTATTAATTACGTCTCAACCGCTGATGAAGTGTGCTGAGCTGCCTATGCAGTCCGACGCGCATACCGAGCACATCAATTAACTTCCAAATCCCTCCCCACGTGGAGTAGACTCGCACAAACCCAGTCGCATCCTTCCAGTTCTTCGTTCGGTTTTACTAGTGCTAATACTGTTGCAATTCTTCAAGACCACTGTGCGAGGACCAATGCAGAGTGCTCTAGTGACACAGATTTTGTTGATGAACACAATGCTGCGGTACATGCAAGTAGCATAGGTGAATTCCGATGACCGTTTGCCCATCATTTATCCTTATCCTGCATTTTGACCCCATGTATTTTTTCAGAAGAAAGTGCTTTTTCTGCGCAGCAGGATGCACTTTAACCTGGGCCACCCTCACTCACAGTCAGGTCAGGAACACGTATGTTCCAAACCATGCAGCGCCTTCAAATACTGCTGATTCATAAAATGCATTTCGTTGGTCACACACATAACGACATGGGTGGATAGCAGTAATGGACCAACAGAAAGTGGTGTGAAGGGTTGTACAGTGAGAATTCAGTCACGCACCAATTAAAAGTCAAGAAGGAAGTCGCATTGCCTATGTCCCATGCTATCCTATCCATCAAAATGCTAACTCTTCAAATCACACTTTGGGCGGAAGTTGGAGGTAGCAGATGTAGCACCAAAAGCGAATCGTGTGCTGTCTACATGAGGACTTCAATTTGAAGTGGTGGTGGGGAAAATGGTTAACTGTCTTCTCATCCTACCCATGAGGCTTGCCAAGAGCTGTCGTTTCATGCAGCCAGTAGTCTCGACAAGTCAAGATACTGATCCCCCTACTGACTGCTCCCTAACAAAACGTGTTCACGTGATCTTCCGACGCTACTTCCCCTGCTTAACCGTCATCTCGACTCACAACTCTCGCTTTCTAACAATGGGGACACCCTTATCGGTTAGTACAAATAAGTGGGTAAAAGGACGTCCAATTCGATGCTGATACTACTGAAACGTTTGGAGTAGCACTTTCTGCAGTCAAACACCATCACTATGTTCCGTTTCGGGTACTACGTACGACCTCTACTTGGAGTGTCTGTTGCACGGAAAACAGTTCACCCAGCACCGAACATACCTGCTAAAAGACAATTTGAGGAATACGCATCTAAGGCATTGCTTAAAGTGTGGTTTCCTTCTTCTTGCCTTATTGCACACTGTCCCGTGCATTGCATGCACTACCCAAGGATTGAAAGTAGACGCTTTCCAACACAACTAAGGTTCAACCCACAGAATGAGCATTAATAGACATGCTCTAAGACTTGCGAATAAAGGAATTGGATTGAAAGAAAGAGGTCCAAAGTGACTTGAGTCTGACAGCATCAATTGGTCCACGGTGTCGTCATATTGCTATGGCACTGGCAAACAGTACAACCAGTAGCAAAGCGTGAACAATTGACACCGCCACGAAGGCTACCTCGTAGCACATTGTCTAAGCACACCTTCCACGTTGACACTGCCCAAAGGCAAATGAAATTGCACTACAACGCGATTTCTTTCAGCATGTAGGCGTTTCTGGAATTGAGGAGACAGTGCTCACCAACTTCTGCAGTGGAATCTGTCTCTGTCCTTAATGGAAAGACGACCACCACAGCTTCGTCAGTTGCTGCTGTTCTAAAATAGCATCACCACATTTCTCCCACCTACGTGACGGTCAACGGTAAGCACTTTTATGGAGATTAGTGCTTGGGAAATAATTCCTTAAGTGATAATCCCTCAAGCATGTTATTCAATATGCTGTGCTAGCATGGAAGAGAGACGATTTCATTGGTCTGTCCCAAGTACGGTCAAGGGTGACCTGAAGAGAGCTGACGTGAATGACACTTGGTAGTAGGTCAGTCTGTGTCTGTATGGTTATGAATGAGCTGCTGCTGACTCTTCCCAAATTCCTTTTCACATGAATCTCTTAATAGCATTCTTCTCGTCTTCAGTGGAGAACGCGAGTACGCCATCAGCTTTTGTCCTGCTCTATTTCGGAGTGTTACATTAAATCCATCCCGTTGAAACACATTGCCTAGCAGTGATCGTGGCAATCCAATGGAGAAGATGAGGTGGATGTTGACATCAGTGTAGGCTAGATGGTATAGATTGCGTAGATGTCTTCTCTCCTCAAAATTGTAGACGCCTGACTTGTAAACAATTACCACATTCGGACGGAGCGACCCACCACTGAGCCCAGT